>VWZE01010814.1:78315-112861 GCA_013396675.1 Eubucco bourcierii
TTTGTGCTTGGGATTGTGCCTACCCAGGTGCAGGACCTTACACTTGGCCTTATTGAATTTCATCAGGTTGGCCTGGGCCCAACTCTCCAGCCTGTCCAGGTCCCTCTGGATGGCATCCCTGCCCTCTAGCAAGTCAACTGTGCCACACAGCTTGGTGTCATCTGCAAACTTGCTGAGGGTGCACTCCATTCCTCTGTCCATGTCACTGACAAAGATGTTAAACAGCACTGGTCCCAGCACTGACCCCTGAGGGACACCACTTGTCACTGGTCTCCAGGTGGACATTGTGCCCTTGATCACCACTCTCTGGGTTCGACCATCCAGCCAATTCCTTATCCAGCGAGTGGTCCATCCATCAAGTCCATGCTTTTCCAGTTTGGTGACCAGGATGTCATGTGGGACAGAGTCAAATGCCTAATGCCAGTCTATACTAATGCCAGTCGATACTATATACAGAATACTAATACATTCATATTTACTAATCTTATTGTTTTGTCCAGGAGCCTGGGGGTTTCAGACTCCCTGCTCCTCTGTTTGCTGCCATTCATCAACACTAAATACACTTGAAAACATATTCTGTTCAAAAATAATTGAGAGCCCTAAGGACAGACAGTTACACAAACACTTTGATTTCTTGGATGACTCTGTGTCCTGCCATCAGCAGAAAAACATCTGGCTTGAACAGTCCACAGTAGAGAGAAGCATAAAGCTTGCCAGCCCCACGCTGACAAGCAGTTTAACTTAGTCACTTACAGGCCTGTAGCTGGGTCACAGTGCCTGCAGGTGTGCATCCTAGATTATTACCAATCCAATTACAACTGCAGAAGAATTTACATCAAAACAATCTGACTGTTCAAAAGTGGTCTCGTTCCTCTTCTGAGGCAGGATGCATCTCAAGAGCTATAAGCATCAACAGCACAAAACAGGGATCTTCCTGCTTAAAAACTGGCTGAATAACTGGCTAAAGAACTGTTAATCAAGTGATTCTTCTTTTATTTTCAAAACTTATACCCAGTCATGCAGCAGATCTTAAAGATGGTCAGCAGCAATGTGAAACAGATGTGCTGCTTTTAAACAGAAACAGGTGAACTGATTAAAGTGGAACTTAAAGCAGATGCATACAAATCTTTCAATTTAGAAGAGAGCAGAGAGGCATCTCTCAGAACCTAAAACTCATATGTGACAGACAGCAAATTGAAGTGGAATTACGGACCAAAAATTTACACTAAAGAAAATTACATTTTGGTATCTACTAGAAAGTTGCAATGACTTTCTTACAAGCTTTGCAGATATATCATAGAATGGCAAGGTTGGAAGGGACCTCAAGGATCACCTACTTCCAACCCCCTGCCATAGGCAGGGACACCTCCCACTAGTTCAACCTGGCCTTGAACACCTCCAGGGAGGGAGCAGCCACAACCTCCCTGGGCAACCTGTGCCAGTGCCTCACCACTCTCACTGCAAACAGCTTCCTCCTGACATCCAGTCTAAATCTCCCCTCTGCCAGTTTAAACCCATTGCCCCTTGTCCTGTCATTACAAGACCTTGTCAATAGTCCCTCCCCAGCCTTCCTGTAGGCCCCCTTCAGATACTGGAAGGCTACTATCAGGTCTCCTCGAAGCCTTCTCTTCTCCTGGCTGAAGAGCCCCAACTCTCTCAGTCTGTCCTCATAGGAGAGCTGCTCCACGCAGTCTTCCTCCAGCTGCTGGAGACAACTCGATTCAGAACAGTGTGTGATTAAAGCTGTCTTCTCTCTGCCTAACGCTTCATCAAATCAAGATCCTGGTATCAGAACTCAGGAAGTAAATGTGACCAGAAGAAAACACAGTGCCCTTTTCCTCAGCTGCAGCATTCATAGCGCAGATACTGACTGCTTTTGTTCCACAGCAGCCTGAAACTGGTCAGAGGAGGAAGGAAAAGGATCTTCTGTGAGAATACTCCCTTCTTCTTCCCTCACCCATACATCTGGTGGCAACATATGGAAGTCCCAACTGCTTGAGTCATCTTCAAGCAATGTTAAAGCTCAACAAGTACCAAATAACTTCTGATATGGTACTTAGCCTGCCTCCCTCTATCCCCTCCGGCTTCATAAATAATCTCTATTGACTCTGCAGAGTAATTCATCACTAATCTCCCCAGGACACCTCGGCTGATTTAACACCAGCTTCACTTGCAGACATCAAGTGGTTTATTGTTTCATCCTCTTGGAGAAAGCTGGCAGCCTGACTCTGAACATGCCTGGGAGACATGTTGCAGTTTTACATCAACTTCCCTTACAGACATCCAATGCTCACTCGTTTTTCCTCCTTAAATATACCCATTGATTTACCCATTGAGTAACACCACCACCCCCTACCCCACCCCCTTTCATTCCTCTCTCCCATGGATCAAAGTAGAATACTTGTTGCTAATTAACCATCTCCCCCCCAACAGAGGAAAAAGTGAGTTGTTTTGTGTGTTTACTCCTTGGATTGTACTTATTATGTGTCAGGGCCATTTTCTACTTCAAATTGAACTGAATCACAGTGCTTCCAAAAGACACCAACAGTCACAGCTGGGGCAGTGAGAGGCAATGACAGATACATAGCTGCATCCCAAGGCCAGTTTTTACAGCTCACTCAATTCTTGCCTTTTGCTGATTGTAGAATTCTCCATCTCAACACCTCATTTCATGCAGTCTGCTAGTCAATGCATTCCCAAATTTTGTGACTGGGACATAAGCATTCTCTAACTCCTGAGGTCTCCTAAGTCTATAGAACTGCCAAACTGCAAGCTCTTACCTATCTACATTTTGGGAATAGTCATTGTCATTACTCCATAGAGGCAGGAAAAGGAGATGTTTCCCTGCTCTCAGAAACAGCATTCAAAAATCAGGCTGGTCTAACTGCATATTCACTCAGAAGACAGAAAGATGCTGTCACTCTTTTCACATCCTCTTACCATGGTTGCCAACTTATCTCACCAGTAAAGAAGACAGTGTCTTAACCTTTTGAGCACAACAGCTGGGACATTTTACCAGGTGTATCTTAGAAAATTATATGAACATGTCAGGGAAAATAGGCTTCTTCTCCTTCAGGAAAAGCTCACAAGTGGCTGAGGTACTTTGTATCCCAGTACTCTGTTTCCTACCAAGAAAGATCTGGGAATGGCTGTCTTTCTGAGCCAAGCAGAGCAAAACAGGGCCAAAACTGGGAAACTTCAAATTACAGTGACATATTAATGAGGCAGTGGTTCATCATTTATCACAAACCTACCTCCTGGTTCCTACTTGTGATCAAAGACAGGATGGCATTGACTGAGGTGTTCGGTTTAACCTTGAAGTTTATGACACTCAGAGCAGTAGGTAAGGCCATTTATAGAATCAGAATAAAATGGTTTAGGTAGGAAGGCACCTCAAAGATCATCCAGTTCCAACCCCCTGCCATAGGCAGGGACACCTCCCACTAGTACAGCTCACTCAAGGCCTCATCCAATCTGGCCTTGAACACCTCCAGGGAGGGAGCAGCCACAACCTCCCTGGGTAACCTGTTCCAGTGCCTCACCACCCTCACTGGAAGGAACTTCCTCCTAACATCCAGTCTAAATCTCCCCTCTGCCAGTTTAAACCCATTGCCCCTTGTCCTGTCATTGCAAGATCATGTAAAGAGTCCCTCCCCAGCCTTCCTGGAGGTCCCCTTCAGATCCTGGAAGGCTACTCTAAGGGCTCCTTGAAGCCTTCTCTTCTCCAGGCTGCAGAGCCCCAACTCTCTTAGCCTGTCCTCATAGCAGAGCTGCTGCAGCCCTCTGAGCATCTTCATGGCCTCCTCTGGACCCGCTCCAACACTTCCATGTCCTTCTTGTGTTAAGGGCTCCAGAACTGTACACAGTACTCTGGGTGCTGTCTGGCAAGAGCAGAATAAAGGAGCAGAATCCCCTTCCTTGCCCTGCTTACAATGCTTTTCTTGCTGCAGCCCCGCACAGGGTTGGTTGTCTGGGCTGTGTGTGCACACTGTGAACCTTAATTTAAAACCAGAACAACGCTCCATGAACCCAGGAGGTTCTGTTTATTGCCTAGTGTTTTTCAAGTCAGCACACTGAGGAACTGAACTGTTGAGTTCAATGAGCTGTTTCTATATGATATGATCCATACCACAAAATATCACAGTGCTTAGAATCTGCCTTGAAATAAGGGTGAACACTGTATTGTTACATAGCAGAAAGACAGATAAGGAGTGGGGGTACAGCAAAGTAATCAGACCAGCATTGACTGAACAGCTTGTCCTCTTAGTGCCTGATCTGAAAGGTTTCAGAAGCACTGAGAAGGCACAGCTATGTGACAGAAATACTCATTCTCTTTGGTGTTCTGGTTAGAAATGCTGCACAAGTCCCTTTTCTTCTGTCATTTTGATAGACATTTGAAACAATCATGAAAGCCACAACATGTAGCCCAGACAGCCAATTGAGTCCTAGGCTGCAGCAAGAGCAGTGTGGCCAGCAGGACAAGGGAAGGGATTCTGCCCCTTTACTCTGCTTTTGTCAGACCCCACCTGGAGTACTGTGTGCAGTTCTGGAGCTCTCAGCACAGGAAGGACATGGAAGTGTTGGAGCAGGTCCAGAGGAGGGCCATGAAGATCAGAAGGCTGGAGCAGCTCTGCTATGAGGACAGGCTGAGAGAGTTGGGGTTCTGCAGCCTGGAGAAGAGAAGGCTTCAAGGAGACCTTAGAGTAGCCTTCCAGTATCTGAAGGGGGCCTACAGGAAGGATGGGGAGGGACTATTGACAAGGTCTTGCAATGACAGGACAAGGGGCAATGGGCTTAAACTGGCAGAGGGAAGATTTAGACTGGATGTGAGGAGGAAGTTCTTTGCAGTGAGGGTGATGAGGCACTGGAACAGGTTGCCCAGGGAGGTTGTGGCTGCTCCCTTCCTGGAGGTGTTCAAGGCCAGATTGAAGGAGGCCTTGAGTGAGCTGTGCTAGTGGGAGGTGTCCCTGCCTATGGCAGGGGGTTGGAACTGGATGATCCTTGAGGTCCCTTCCATGTTTACCATTCTATATAGGATGACTCTTCCAGACCACGTAAGACTGACAGTAAATCTCCAGCCTGGTGGAAACTGAAGACATCAGGAAATTTGGGAGAGAGAATTTCCAGTGTGACAAAAATAACTGTATCTTTAAAACAGCATTAAGAAAGCCATATGTGAGGCTGCTGAGTGCCTGGATTCACCACAGAGTGATAGTTCCATGTCCTGGCTGAATTCTGGCCTACTGGAAATACGTGAGATAAACTGATTTTGTGCCTATTTGAACCTTTACAGTTGACCTGAGGGTCACAATTTCATTTTGGATCCATCCAACCCCATTAAACAAGGGACAATGACATCCTTCCACAGAAGGAAAAAGCAGTGGAATTGATGCTGCTAACACATAGCTGAAATAAAGGGTTTTTTTAAAAAAATAAAATAAAATAAAATAGAGAGGTGAATGGGGAAGAAAGTTTACAAATGTGTTATTGTCAGCAAAAATCAACTAAAAATTCAACTTTCATCTCTTTCAGTTTATCATGCTCCAGCCTCTGCAAAAGAAAGCAAGACACATCCATTTCTTACTCTAGCTAGGTTTTGGCATGTTGGGCCGTATGAAATACGATCTCTGCCTGAACCCTTCTACCACAGTGTTAGTAAAACAAAAACATTTGAGTAGTAGAAGGAAAGAAAACCCAACCCATGCAACTATTTTACTTTAGAGGACACGACAGTTTTGTGTAAACTAAGGGGGAATAAACTACAGGGATATGTGCACAGTAAGAGTCAATTGGAAACAGCTGTTGGCAGATACTGTGGCAACCTGAAAGCTGAGGCTGCAGCTCAGGGGTGCACAAACTCCCTTTGTCACCAGTGCTAAATCCCCTCTCACTGCACACCCGCATGCACACATGTGCAAAGTGCACTGCAGGAGCAGCAGCCAGGGATTATTTGGCTGGGAGTCTCTCCTTCAAGGAGGAAGAAGTGGAGAAATGAAAAACAAACAAACAAACAAACAAAAAACCCTCAAAGGAGTTGTAAAGCCCTTTTCAGTTATTGTCTGCAGCAAATCCTCACAACTGCTGTCTTTTAAAATGGAGCCATAAAAGCACAGAGCAGAAAGAGTTATGAATGTAGATGTGCCATTTTAGTTCCCCAATTTTTTGCTTTCTCAGTTGCATTTAGAAGGGAAATTCTAGGAGGAATACCAATGCTGGGCCAAGCTGTAAGGTGTTTTTGATATCCTGAGGGCAATGCTACATTACAGATGTTAAATTATCTAAGCCAGTGGTAGTCCTGGTGACTAGTTCTTCCCACAGCGCAGCAACAGCAAAGTTAAGAGGGTACAACAAGAACTGTCAGGTTCCTTAGGGAACGTGAGCTGTCTCCAAATCCATGCCATTCATGTTAGGTTGTTATCCCTCCATTTGGCTAGGATAGGATTAATTTTCCTTACAAGAAGCTGGGAGAGGCTGCACTCAGGATAGCCAGCTGAACCAGCCAACAGGGTATGTGATACCATGAAACTCATGCCTGCTCTATATAGGGAGAGGGCTGGCTTGGGCAGAGGTGGAGGTTGTCTGGCAGTTGGGTGGCAAAGCATTGACCTACTTGATTGGGTGAGCCCATTGCTATTTAAATCACTCTATATGTTGCTTTGATTTTTTTTTTCTATTGTTATTCCTGTTTTCCTGTTGTCCATTCATTCTTTGTGTTATTGTGTTACACTTCCCTTATCTCAGCCTGCTGGGTTTTGGGTCTGCTCCCAATTCCTCCTTCCCATCCTACCTAGGGGAGGGGGTGGGAGGGGTAGTTTCGTGAGTGGCTGTGTAGGGCTCAGCTGCAGCTGGGCCTGAAATCATGACAGCCTGCTTGCATTAAGACCAGGATATTTCCTAGTGGAGCAGCTGGCAGTCATGAAATACAGCATTTCTTTGCTGGTCGGAGTCCAGACTTAGCAGCCTGAGGTGGACTGGCTTTGTGGCTCTTCTGGAGTGAACACACACTGTGTACCCTGAATTGCAAGGCTCACACTTCAGTGTAGCTTTGCTGGAGGCAATAAAAGGACCAACAAACCACTGCAACTGCCCTATTTCTTTCTGTTTAGAAGGGATTCCTCTCAGGTAAGAATGGTCCAAACTTGCACAGCAGAAGAGGTGAATGATGAAAACGCAGTCCTGTTACCCACACTGCTTTTGTTCTGGAAATAAAAGATTCCTACAAACATCTCATATCATACCAAGTCATGGACCACCATCCTGGATTCTCCTCAGCCCAGCAGCTGCACACATTATGTTACCACTTCTAGGGAACATTTCACCTGCTTACATGAGTTAATCTGAAGCCCAGGCACAGTTCAGCAGGTCAGTCAAACAGTATGAAAATCTTGTTGCTCCTATGCCTCCCCATTCCTCTGTCCCAGCCTGCCATCAGTTGCCAACACCAGCAAAGACACACATTGGCAACTGCTGCAGAGAAAGAAATGTAAGCCTTCCCTCATAGCTGGTTTGAATGGTGGGGGTCCTGCTGACATGCAGGCTAATGCCACATGAATAGCATAATGAGGGCCTCCATGGGTTTCACTAAGCAATGGAAAGAACTCACTCCCGTCCTGGTGGTCTGGCTGCAGCCTTGTTTTTAACTGTTAACTTGCTAGAGCAAACAAGTAATTCTATCCATACAAAGACATGTTATCTGCTGAGTAGTGATTATGCAACACTGCCACAACTTTCCCAGGCTCTGTCTCCAGCCTTGCTATCCCTCATTTAGGCAAACTTTCTCAGGTGTGTCAGTGTCTGCACAAATTTCAGTTAGTAACAGACATCCAACCCAGTACTCACGTTGGTAAAAAGACATGAAAAACAAATATAGGGCTGTGATGGCACAGCATTTGAAGGCATGAGTCATTGCAGGAGCATGCAAAGGCAACTCTTGGCTTATAAAACCTAGTTTACAAATACAACACCTTGTTCTTGAATATATATTCCTACATTTACCATTCTTTTTACCAAGAGTCAAAAATGACAAAGATGAACATCATTCTCAGCTCTGCTGTATTCCAGGGAGCTGCTCAGAGTAACATTTAGAAAGGAACATACAGAACAGAGACAAATCATATTCACAGAGCTACTTTTATCTACCTATGGGTACTGATAGTTCTAGCTTAATGAGTCTTCAGATACATCCTGGTGTCTCTTTGTTTGTGTACAAAATATGTTTATTAAGTGAACTAACACTTCAGAGAGATGTGTTTATATGACACTGCAAGAGGGGCTTCTCTGGCACACTGCAGGTATTAAAGAGCATGCCTGGTTAGGGGAAAAAACACATCCAATTTGATTAATTCCATCCCCTCTTGTCTCTACAATGACCATGGCACACTCTGTAATCTAAGGTTTAGTACACTTACTTGGAAAGGAGAATGACACAATTCTGGGCCCTCCGTCCATCAATCACAGAGAGTTCTTTCACCTTCCGTGTGGAGAGGTAAAGGTCTTCTGTTGAACCCATCTCTTTCTGCATATAATTCAAAAGGGAGGGAAAACAGGCATTATGTTTCTCACTCAAGACTGACAGACTTGGCTGAATCTGATGACCCATCCCAATTCAGTAAAATCCACCCACGAGGTGAAAAAAAGGAGACAAGAAAATGTATAGATCCATCTTGTATTACTAGGTGAGTAGAAATAATTTATTACCACCTAAAAGATGGTGGCACTGGAACAGGTTGCCCAGGGAGATTGTGGCTGCTCCCTCCCTGGAGGTGTTCAAGACCAGGTTGGAGGAGGCCTTGAGTGAGCTGTACTAGTGAGAGGTGTCCCTGCCTATGGCAGGGGGTTGGAACTAGCTGATCCTTGAGGTCCCTTCCAACCTTACCATTCTATGATTCTAAAAGATCATCTTTGATCCCAAATACTGGACTTGATTTTGACCTATTGGACTCACTCTACCAACAGCTACGTTATTATGTTAATGTGAAAAACCAGCATGATGGAAAAGTCTGGCACATTGTGGTATCACAGCATACATCCTTCAGCAGATGCCTCCCTCAGGGGTTACACAGTATTCTTGAAAAGTCACAGCACAATCAGGAATAATCCTTCCACCATCTCTTAAGGCTACCACTGAACCAATCTCCAGTACAGGAGATGCAAACAGTAGGGCAAGATGACATTTACCTTACTAAATGTATCTTACTAAATGGTCAACATCTACACCTGGGTAGGCTCTCTTTTCAAAAACCAATTAATTGTACAGAAAACACCCTTTATCAAAGGTCTCTCTATATCTCCCCTGCCAAACTCATTACCTGGAGAAAAAAACATTCAAAATGTTAGGGTGGTGAGGCACTGGAACAGGTTGCCCAGGGAGGTTGTGGCTGCTCCCTCCCTGGAGGTGTCCAAGGCCAGGTTGGACAAAGCCTTGAGTAATCTGCACTAGTGGGAGGTGTCCCTGCCTACGGCAGGGAGTTGGAACTAGATGATCCTTGAGGTCCCTTCCAACCTTACCATTCTATGATACTATGATTCTATAAATGTTTGTCACAACACACACAAACTATTTTCAAACCTAGTCTGACCATCTAGAAGTCTCTGCTTCCTTGTCCTGCCTACACACTGGAGGCATGGGATTTTTTTGATTTCCTGAGATTGGATTCTGTAGTTATTTTTAATATATTTTAACATTATCCCTTAAAGGAAAGTAGCAGCAATGATAAAAAAGTGCTAACCCTCGATAATAGCTCTCTAGTTACCAACAGAGAAGAAGGAATTTGAAACAGGACAGTTTTTATTTCCCCAGCAGACTGCTGTTGGAGCCTTTTCAAAAAGGCCTTCCCATTATAACCATATTGGCATGCCTTGAGATGTTGGGATTTGCTAATATAATCCAGCTTTGAATACACCTATCAAATTAGGAACATGACTTCTTTCTTAGGACATAGCAGCAAGGATGCTGAGTCAAATCAAAGGGTTTGTCTACGCCAGTAACCTATCTCTGAGTGGTCAACAGTAGACACCCAGGGGACCTTGGGGTCTGGGTTGATGAAAAGCTCAACATGAGCCTGCAGTGTGCTCATGCAGCCCAGACAGCAACCGAGTCCTAGGTTGCATCAAAAGCAGTGTGGCCAGCAGGGCAAGGGAGGGGATTCTGCCCCTTTACTCTGCTTTTGTCAGACCCCACCTGGAGTCCTGTGTGCAGTTCTGGAACCCTCAGCACAGGAAGGACATGGAAGTGTTGGAGTGGGTCCAGAGGAGGCCATGAAGATGATCAGAGGGTTGGAGCAGCTCTGCTATGAGGACAGGCTGAGAGAGTTGGGGTTCTGCAGCCTGGAGAAGAGAAGGCTTCGAGGGGACCTGATAGTAGCCTTCCAGTATCTGAAGGGGGCCTACAGGAAGGTTGGGGAGGGACTATTGACAAGGCCTTGCAATGACAGGACAAGGGGCAATGTGTTTAAACTGGCAGAGGAGAGATTTAGACTGGATGTTAGGAGGAAGTTCTTTCCAGTGAGGGTGGTGAGGCACTGGAACAGGTTGCCCAGGGAGGTTGTGGTTGCTCTCTCCCTGGAGGTGTTCAAGGCCAGATTGGATGAGGCCTTGAGTGAGCTGTACTAGTGGGAGGTGTCCCTGCCTATGGCAGGGGGTTGGAACTGGATGATCTTTGAGGTCCCTTCCAACCTTACCATTCTATGATTGGTATGAAATCGTGGCAAGCATACAGTGAGGCTTCCTAGAATTCTCTCCCAGGACTCAAAGTTCTGAATCTCAAAGTTTACTTGTATCAGCATGGCTAATCCAGTCCAAGAGATTCTGACACCCAAACATTCAAGAACTAAATGTAAATCATAAGCTCATACTGCTGCCTGTCATTGGAGTTCTTCGTACAATCACCTACAATGATCATGTGTTGCCCCTAGATATACAACCTTGCCCAAATATGCTGCCACCACCAATACTAAGTGGCATTTATAAGCAGGTGTAATGCATCAGCTGAAGACATGCCCACATGCTGGATGTGCCTGAAGTGTCTAGCCTCTTGACACATCAAACAGTCCTTCCAAAGAAGGAAAAACTAGGCATTGTGCAAGTTTATTACCTCTATCTAACAATAAAAAAGCCAAAACCCAGGGCACTCCCAGCATAATCTGGCTTGTAGAGGTGTCAGAGCTTTCAAGTGTTCCTGGAGTTTGTGGGAAGGAAGACAGGAGAACTGGGAGATAAAGAAGCTGTGGAAAGTCAAAAAGGTATTTGTTGATCTGTGCTTTTGTTTTAAAAGCTGATGCTTGCAGACAAGGACACCTGGTTGGTGTTAACCAGGGCTCATCCCAAAGAAGAGGGAAAAAAAAACAAAAAAAAAAGCTTTCAAGGTTTGTCTGTGTATGTGGGATGAGAGTTTAGATAGTTTCCCCTAAAGCCATGGAGCAGAGGCTGCTCCAATAGTTTCCATGCCATTTCCAACTCCCCAGCCCACAAGTCTCAACACAGATGAATAACTTCAGCTGTTCAGACGTGACCCACTCCTTGGTCATAAAGAGTGGGCTAGGTTCATCTAAAAATATATTTTCTTCAACTCATACTGAGGAAAGAGATATTTATAGCTACTTGGGAGCTGTGTGTAAGCAAAAGCAGATGAAGCCTCAGCTTTTACCAAAGTCAGGTTGCAAGTTTAGCTGAAAGAAAACAGATAGAATATGGACTATCTGGATTTTCTTAGACACAGAAAAAGAGGAGCAAGGGGGCAGCAGTGACTAGGTTTTGTGAGATAGACCAAGCACACAAAGCAGGAATAGTTAGAGCTTTCTTCAACCTGACAGACAACTTGTATCCCATCATTCTTTACCAACTTTCCATCTGGGATGTCACTATGTTATTTGATTCAAAGAGTATTTCAGATTTCTAATTTTAATTTCAAAATTAAAAAAAAAGAACAAACAACTAAAATGTCAGTGCAGGAATGACTACAAATTGTGTACCCTGATTCAAATACACTTTGATTTTGGTTAACTGCAGGTCTGGTAACATGACAGCACCCTAGATTCTAGTAATTATCAATACTTTAGGAACCTATTTCTACTTTCTATTTCTATTGCAGGGCAGAAGGGCTCTACAGTGGGACCTCGACTGCCTGGACAGATGGGCAGAGTCCAAGGGGATGGAGCTCAACAAATCCAAGTGCCAGGTGCTGCACTTTGGCCACAACAACCCCATGCAGAGCTACAGGCTGGGGTGGGAGTGGCTGGAGAGCAGCCAAACAGAAAGGGATCTGGGGGTGCTGATTGACACCCACCTAAACATGAGCCAGCAGGGTGCCCNGTCCAGAGAAGGGCAACGAGGCTGGGGAGAGGCCTGGAGCACAGCCCTATGGAGAGAGGCTGAGGGAGCTGGGATTGGTTAGCCTGGAGAAGAGGAGGCTCAGGGGAGACCTTCTTGCTGTCCACAACTACCTGAAAGGTGGTTGTAGCCAGGGGGAGGTTACCTTTTTCTCTCAGGCAACCAGCACCAGAACAAGAGGACACAGTCTCAAGCTGTGCCAGGGGAAGTTTAGGCTGGAGGTGAGGAGAAAGTTCTTGCCTGAGAGAGTCATTGACTGCTGGAATGGGCTGCCCAGGGAGGTGGTGGAGTCACTGTCCCTGGAGGTGTTCAAGGCAGGTTTGGATGTGGCACTTGGTGCCATGGTCTGGTCTTGAGGTTTGTGGTATTGGGTTGGACTTGATGATCTTTGAGGTCTCTTCCAACCTTGGTGATACTGTGATACTGTGATACTTGGTGCATGCAGCTATGGTGGTAGCCAGTAAATGGCTTGGATCCATACATCAGCCTCGCTTGGTGGCAGAGGTGACTTTCCAAACACAGTTCCCTGTACAATTCCTCGGGATGAGAACTACTTTCTTCTGAAGCCATCAGGGCACTTGTGAAGACATCTGAATAGCCCTTTTCTGAGAACACTGTTCTTTCCAAAAATGTTGTCAAGAATTTTGTTTAAGATAATGAACAAATGGAGTGGTAGTCAGTCTGAAGTCATGGGCAGTCTAATATGTCTACTGCATCTAAACACCATTTTGGATTTTTGCTGAATTTTTCTGAAGGTTTCAGCAGTCTGAAATGAAGTCAGCTGCCCTTCTGGTCCTCAGCTAGTACAAATCCTTCTGACCAACCAGAGTGGCTTCTAGTTCTACAGAAAGAAAGATTTTACAATACTAGAAAGCCTGTGGCTACTGAATACATCTGGAGACTTCAGTACTGTCCAAAGCAGATGGACCACAGATGGGAACAGTGCAAGTGAAGGCTCCATGAAAGTGCCTTTTGTTCTTCATTTGAGAGGCTATTACTTTGGCTAAGGAAGAGCTCGTGTCCACATTCTGCTTTGTCCCTCGTCTTTCTTCCTCAGGATCATGAAAAAGGAGACTACAGACACCAGCAGAGACCACAATGAGTTTACAGCTAAGTGAAAGAAGAGGAACTTCCTATGGCAGAGCTAACACAACTAAAGGAAGTTTGCACATCACCTTCCCCACCCAGAAAGCAGAGGTGCAAGGGTGTATGAAAGAGTAGCATGAGTCATGACCCCATAACACGGAGCAAGACTTCACCTCCCTATGCACTGCAAGAGGATCAGGAAGCAAACAATGATACTCACCTGCTTACAGGAGGAGGGGTTAGTTAGCAGGTCCTATGCAGGCAGCAGCCACAAATAACGAAGAAGGAAACATGCCAAAAATTAGTCACAGAGGAAGATATCAAGTTTAACAAAGCAGCTGAATTTAGGCACACACCGGTTTGTAAGAGAATAAAATGCTTCGCAAGTAATACTGGCCCAGATGGTTCAAAGGTATTTCAGCATTTCTCTGCATATTTTATATCAGCAGATTTTGGAGAACTAAGAGTTCTAAGTCTTTTCTGGAAAAAAAAAAAAAAATCTATCTCCAAAGTAGAAATCTCTTAGGTCTTAAAACATTAACTAGGAAAATGCTTAAATACCTTTACAATTCTAGTCAGAAAAAGTACCACATATAAAATTTGAGGGTCAGTTCTCCTTTCCTGCTGCACAGGCACAGTTTGCTGCTAATACTAACAACTTGTTCCAACAGCACATTGTACCCTTTAACGTGTTATGGCCAAATATTTTAATAGCACTCTGTAATCACCAAAGCCTTACAACACTACTGGGTGACAGACACCAACACAAGGTATTCCATACTCAAAGGAAAAAATGGGTATAGTGGTCAGGATTACACAGTAAGCTTGGAGCAAGGTGACAAGTGTAGGAGCCCTTGGCCTAGCATTCTGTATACTGAGCAATTCTGCATTCCCTCATAGCCACCCAAAATGATGCACTGGGCTTAGAGAGGAGAAGAGACCTTTTGTCATTAAAAGAATGAAGAAGAAAGAAAAGCTGTAAAGGAAAGTGGGAAAAGAAGATCAAGCAAGAAAAAAAAAATTGTCTTTCTCTGTACTCATTCAACATTTCAGATGCAGAAAAGCATTGACATTTTTCTTTACAGACATTTGAATGAAGTTTAAAAGTCACAAACCCAGGGTAGGCATGCACTTGGCCAGAGTGGACTATTTCAAAAATAAGAGAGGACAATAAGTGTGCATCAACCAGAAAAGTTCTCATAAGCTTTTGATTCAAACACAATTCCCTTTGCCTTGAAGAGAACTTGTTGATTGGAATTCACACTGGATGGAAAAGGAAGTCCCAGGTAAATTAACAATGGAATATTTAACTAAAAAACTAAACAAAGCCCTCAGCTAATGCTGGAAGGGTAGCAATACACCTAAGCACACAAAACACACACATAGCTCACAGGGTTGATGCTCCAGTGTCTGGAGTCACTGTCACAAAGTGTGTGTAACAAGTTTGTTACTCATGAAGGTCACTCTGAGATGAAGGTTCCATTCCAGTGAGCAGGGCTAAGGGTCAGGGCAGCTCACAGTTGATTGGGGCAGCCTGCCCTTCAGTGATTGGTAACACAGCCATAAGTAATGTGATTGTAACCAAGAGGCAGCACACCAGGACAGCTTTGACTTTGGATTTCAAGGTCAAAAGAAGCAAGTCTTTGCAAGGTCATGTCCCTTGAGGAAGCTACAATGTTTGCAGCCAAAACAGCGGAAGACACCTTGCTGTGGCAAGGGCTGCTCGTGTGGACAGATGGACGTTTGGCAATGTGCAAGACAACTGGGAGCTCACCACCATAGCTAAGATGCCAGCACAGGGCCTAAATCTATTCTCTCATCAGCACTAAAGTTTCGTGTGCCTGCTTCCCCTCGATGAACTAAGTTTTCAGAAGAGGGCCTACAGGAAGGCTGGGGAAGGATTATTTACAAGGTCCTGCAATGACAGGACAAGGGGCAATGGGTTTAAACTGGCAGAGGGGAGATTTAGACTGGATGTTAGGAGGAAGTTCTTTACAGTGAGGGTGGTGAGGCACTGGAACAGGTTGCCCAGGGAGGTTGTGGCTGCTCCCTCCCTGGAGGTGTTCAAGGCCAGATTGGATGAGGCCTTGAGTGAGCTGTACTAGTGGGAGGTGTCCCTGCCTATGGCAGGGGGTTGGAACTAGATGATCCTTGAGGTCCCTTCCAACCTTACCATTCTATGATTCTATGATTCTATGAAATATCAATTGCTATTTGCAGGAACTGAATGAGAAATGAAGTCTCATTATGCAACAGGCATCATCTCATACTTCACAGTTCAAGTTTGGATCTTATCGATCTGGATGTGAACTAGTAAATCAGAAGAGGTATTCATGATGTTTGGTGGATTAGATACAAAAAAAAAAAAAAGAGAGAGAGAAGTCCAAAAATACAAAAAGTTCAAAGACAAGAGATTTATTAGTTTTAAGGTACTGAGTAAGTTAATGAAGTAGTCAACATCACTGTAAGGTTTAATTATAAAGGCTACTTATAGCTATCAGGCCTGTGTCTTTTCCTAAAACTTCAGAGCAATGATCCAGTTTTCAGACTACAAAAGATTGTATTTCTCCAAACATATTTGCAAAGAAAATGAAAGCTGAGGGAGTTATGGGAGTGCAAGTACAATCCCACACCTGCTACATCTCATTTAGGAGAGCGAGAGAGACAGATGACTTGAAGGTGACTTGCTTTCCAAGAAAAAGAGGAGGGGAAAAAAGACATTCTAATAAATGACTGCTTTTAAAGTATGCTGTTTGTGTTATAATCTGTAATTCAGACAGTTTCTGTCACATAGCCAAAAGAGAGCTAATTCAGTCACCTTGCTCAGTACTCAGGCAACTACAGGCTTTTTCTCTGGATAAATAGGGGAAATAGAAATATGTACACCAAACATCAATGTAAAGCTCAGGAACTTTTGGAAGCCTGTGGCTGCTGAAAAATTAAATAGAGCATTAGCTGTTGGGAGCTGTTTGTCTCTGAAAGCTGCTCATTAATATGAAGTATGTTGATATAACAAAAGGTTATAGTCTGCCCTGTATGTCCTCCCCACTTCTTCAGTCTTGCAATTCTTTGACCAGTGGCAGAGCAGCAAATGATGCAGCCTCACTGCATGTGCACAAGGGCTCTGATCACTGCCATGTGTTCTTTCCTCCTGCAGAAAACCAAGGAAGGCAAAACGTGGAACAGTTCATCCCTACCTGGTGTCTCTGATAAGCGGAAAACATTTTTTCAAAATCTTCTAGATCCAGAACCTTGAATGCCTTCAAATCATCAATCTCATTCCAGATTGTACCATGGATCCTCTCCTGGGAAGGGAAAAAAAAAAAAAAAGTGATGTTTTAACAGGACCAGCAAAAGCTTTTAGATAAGAACATCTAAACCCATTTAGACAGATCATACTCTCTGGCCATATTCCTATGTACTGCTGGAGGATATGCTTTACTTTAGGACTAAAAGAGGAAGAAAAAAAAAAAGGTGAAGTGTTTTGGGGGTATTTGTTGTTGTTGTTCTGTTGTGTTGGTTTGTTTTTTTTTTTAAACATACTGAGCATTTTGTATTTTTCATCACAGCAAGAGTCTAATCATAGAATCATAGAATCATAGAATCATAGAATGGTAAGGTTGGAAGGGACCTCAAGGATCAGCTAGTTCCAACCCCCTGCCATAGGCAGGGACACCTCCCACTAGTACAGCTCACTCAAGGCCTCATCCAACCTGGCCTTGAAGGGCAGATAATGAAAGGGCACATTCCAGGACTAGCACACCACATCTCAAGAAATAACCATGATCCCACGGCATGTTTCCTTTCAAGAGTGGCCATCTGTCTAACACAACGATTGTGGTCACACTGAAAGAAGTGCTACCATTGTGAGGAAACAAGCTCAGGAAAGCACTGATGCATGATGAACCCCAGACACATCTTCCCTTCTGCAAATTCTGCCAGGTTCTGCTGCAAAGCCCAAAGGGTGTGTGGTTTTCATTCTGCCTGCTTGAGAAAGTAGTTTAAGGTTTTATTTTATTTTAAGGATCTGAGTCTTTGAAGCCTAATTGTTTCTGTTGCATGATATCCCCTGTCTACATGAGTTTGTTGTTGACTCAAACTACAACCAGATCTCTAAAAGAGCACCATCCATGCTAATTGGGAATGTTCACAACCCATGTGACACATCATCCTGAATGCCAGGGAATCCTAGGCGTCTGGCAGATGATGCATGGAGAGGGTCAGGCACAGACTTCTCCTCCACCTTTGCTGTTCACCAACCCCAGATTAAAAATCGTCAGACCCCACCTGGAGTGCTGTGTGCAGTTCTGGAGCCCTTAACACAAGAAGCACATGGAAGTGTTGGAGTGGGTCCAGAGGAGGCCACAAAGATGCTCAGAGGGCTGCAGCAGCTCTGCTATGAGGACAGACTGAGAGAGTTGGGGTTCTTCAGTCTGGACAAGAGAAGGTTTTCAGGAGACCTGATAGTAGCCTTCCAGTATCTGAAGGGGGCCTACAGGAAGGCTGGGGAGGGACTATTGACAAGGTCTTGCAATGACAGGACAAGGGGCAATGGGTTTAAACTGGCAGAGGGGAGATTTAGACTGGATGTCAGGAGGAAGTTCTTTACAGTGAGGGTGGTGAGACACAGGCACAGGTTGCCCAGGGAGGCTGTGGATGCTCCCTCCCTGGAGGTGTTCAAGGCCAGGTTGGATGAGGCCTTGAGTGAGCTGTCCTAGTGGGAGGTGTCCCTGCCTATGGCAGGGGGTTGGAACATCTGTAGCACGTTAATTAATTAGCTCATCAGTAGTCATCTTAAACTAGGAGAAGACCCTGGGCAATCCTGCTGACATTTTCAGGACAGATGTCCTTACTAGCAAAGTGGACACACAACAAACTAACTTCTCCTTTCTACTGACTGTTCAGGTACATGTTTGGGTCAAGCTTTGGGCAACTATCTATCCAGAAAAGAAAGGCTTGCTCTTCACACCTGACACTGTCGACTTTCAGTTCCTCTAGTTAACAAAGTGTACATTTATTTGTACTCTATTAACTGGTAAAATAATGAAAGTGATGATTAAAAAAAATAAACCAACAAAAAAAAGGAAATGGGTAGAAGGGATTGTAAAAGATTTAAGCAAACCATGGGACATGAAAGCCCAGCAGAACACTGATGCAAAGAAAGCCAGGAACAGCAAGCAATAGCAATGAAATCCTCACACAGGCTCCAGCTCTGAACTACCTGACTTCTACCTACACAGTAAAGTGTGTTAACACTTCGTTATCAGAACTAATTAGCAACAGGCTTTACTTCCCATTCACAGTCATCAAAGGAATGATGGAAACAAATGTGCAAAGCCACAAAGCTGGAGGAGCAAGGGAAAAACCTGATGGGAGGATGAAATGAGGGGGAAATTAAACTGTGAAGTGTTCTGGAGGAAATTCCTGGCAAGGCAGAGGCTGTGGAGGAAAGCCAACACCCTCCCTCCAGAGGTAGCCTATGAGTGCCTGAGGGCAAGGAGGGGTGTCTGCAGTGACAGCATATGCTAGATGAGAGCAGCACCCATCTCTGGAGATGCTCACCAATATCATGCCCTACAATCAGTATGGCTCTTCTTTTCATGGTAGAAAAACATCATGCCCTTGTGACTGTGACATGACAAAGGAGTTTGGGAGCCTCATCTCAGCCAAAGGAATAGAAGGCACATCTAGAAGGAAATTCTTTGCAGTGAGGGTGGTGAGACACTAGAACAGGTTGCCCAGGGAGGTTGTGGCTGCTCCCTCCTTGGAGGTGTTCAAGGCCAGATTGGATGAGGCCTTGAGTGAGCTGTACTAGTGGGAGGTGTCCCTGCCTATGGCAGGGGTTTGGAACTAGCTGATCCTTGAGGTCCCTTCCAACCTTACCATTCTATGATTCTAATTTTTGTTTTATCCTAACTCTGGACTGTACTGCAAATCTTAGCTAGAACCATCACAGCAAAGCGTTCAGTTTTACTCAATTTCCAGGCTGGTTTTATAAACCTTGAATTATAAAACCTGAGGGATGTACTTGAAGAGCAGAACAGTCCTCCAAGTTCCTCACTCTTTCAGATTGTTCCATCAAATAGTGAAAAGGAAGAATGTTTCTTGATAGGTGCCAGTGGGCATGTGTTCAGGAGCAGTCCTTACAGTTGTCACTGGGATGGAGCCCTGAGGATGTCAAAAAGCTCTATGCTGTGTTTGGCAGGAGGCTCAAGAGACAACTACTCATGAGAGTCTACCTACCAGTCTCATCTACCTGTCCAGATGCAAAATCCTCACAGGATAGTGAGGTTTCCCTACAAATGGTAAGAGCAGCAAAAATGTGGTGCAGAACAGGCTAATCCAAATTGAATTACAGAGGTGTCAGAACAGGCAGTTCTGATAGTCTCAAAGGGACTGAAGAGAGTAGTTCTCATCCATCCTTTCCCAAAAACACAACCCAAGGAAGTGAAAATGATACATTTTAATTCAGATCCAATTTAAGATCCAGGTTAAATCTGGTACTGTACAGGATGGTTTATATGCTGCTTGTAGCAGAGAGACAAATTCCAAAGCAGCACCCGTTGCAATGATGTGTACAAACAGAACACTGACCCAGCAAACCAAATTTCAGTGCTGAAAAACCAAATGGCAGGCAGAGGTACAACCAACCTCTGTTACACAAAACACTGTCAATAGAGTGGCTGTTCTACTTCTCCCCTAAGCTTTGTCCTTGAAAACTTTCACGTTGCTACCAGATAATTTCCCACATTGAGATCTTGCTACTCAGTTATGGATTAACTGGCTGATAGCTCCTTGTCATCAGCCAGAGACTGAGCATTTTAAAAGAAACAGACTTGCATAATGTGGTTGCTACAGTGATTCCCTCAGTACCATAAACCAATATTTATAGTCCTTAAATAAGAACTTTAAAATAAATTCTTTATTTCCTTTCTCTCTCTCCTTAAAAACAAACAAACCCCCCCAAAAAAACCAAACAAAAAAACAACCAACAAACCAAACCAAACAAAAAAAAAAGGTCACTTCATACCTTATAAGCTTTTCTCCTCTTATTTATTTATCTGTTTGTTTATTCATTCTAAAAGCCTTCCAAAATCTGCAGTTCCTCTGCTTTGCAGAGTCTTTGCTCACTTTAAGAAGTAAATCTCCTAAGTTACATTTCCCAATATCTTCTAGCAAAGACTGTACATATTAGGTGAGGAAATACCTTATTATCAGGACAAGTATTGTCAAGGTATTTGCCCTATCAAACTGAGTTTTTGGTATGTTGCTTTCCACATTTTTGGTCGTTGGAGCTGTTGCAATCGTCATTCCATCTTTGTAATGAAGCCTGATTTGCTGACAGACCTACCAAGATTAGAGAACGACTATTTCATGAAGCTACAGGTCTTCTGGGATAAGTTTCAACAAGGCCAAATGCCAGGTCCTGCACTTGGATCACAACAACCCCAAGCAATGCTACAGGTTTGAGGCAGCGTGGCTGGAGAGCTGCCTGGCAGAAAGGGATCTGGGGATTCTAATAGACAGGAGCTGAATGTGAGCCAGTAGTGTGCCCAGGTGGCCAAGAAGGCCAATGGCATCCTGGTTTGGATTAGAAATGCTGTGTCTAGCAGGAGTAGGGAGGTGATTGTGCCCTTGGACTTGGCTTTGGTGAGGCCACACCTTGAGTGTCATGTTCAGTCTTGGGCACCACAATACAGGAGAGATGCGGAGGTGCTGGAGCATGTCCAGAGGAGGGCAACAAAGCTGGGGAAGGGCCTGGAGAATAAGAGGAGTGACTGAGGGAGCTGGGGATGGTTAGTGTGAAAAAGAGGAGGCTGAGGGGAGACCTCATTGCTGTCTACAGCTACCCAAAGGGATGTTGTGGAGAGGCTGCTGCTGGTCTCTTCTCACAGGTAACTGGAGACACAACAAGGGGGAATGGCCTCAAACTGAGACTGGGAAGGTTTCGATTAGATATCAGGAAAAAGTTTTTCATGGAGAGAGTGATCAGGGACTGGAGTGAGCTGCTCAGGGAGGTGGGGTTCAGCCACGCACCCTGGATGTGTTTAAGAGTCATTTGGATGTGGTGTTTAGGGCTATGATTGAAGGTGAATCTTGTAGAGATGGATGTTTCTGTGATTCTTATCAAGCCACTCTCTGTTACATATAACAGATGATTTTATTTACAGACAGTGATGTTCTGCAAGCCACCAAAGTCCTCACAGTATGAGTGAAAACCTAGAGTACACTGAAGAAGCCTTTTGTTTATCCTGCAGGTCCAGAGAAACCACAGAAGCTGTGTCTTGTGAAAACTACAGCAGGCAATCCCACTTATTAGTAGGTTAACCTGTATTTCTGAAATATTATTCATCAAAAAGTGAAGCAACTTGTAATTTTAAGTCATAATTCCATTTTTAATCTAGAATAGGGATAGACAGGGAACAAGGTCTTGCAACGACAGGACAAGGGGCAATGTGTTTAAACTGGTAGAAGGGAGATTTAGACTGGATGTCAGGAGGAAGTTCTTTCCAGTGAGGGTGGTGAGACACTGGAACAGGTTGCCCTCATGGAGGTTGTGGCTGCTCCCTCCCTGGAGGTGTTCAAGGCCAGGCTGGAGGAGGCCTTGAGTGAGTTGTATTAGTGGGAGGTGTCCCTGCCTATGGCAGGGGGTTGGAACTAGGTGATCCTTGAGGTCCCTTCCAACCTTACCATTCTATAATTCTATGATATGAACAAAATGTATTTTTCAGTTTCTCTCTTTGACATTGGGTCTCATCCTCAGTGTAAGAAAAACCCACTTTGAGCAAAAAAAAAATGTATTTCTGGCTTATCTGTTAACTAAGACAGCTGCTTTATCTCACTATAGGACTAGGCACCACTGAGGTCCACTATGAATAGCTTCACACTGAGGTTTTTTAGAAATCTTTCCACTGATTTTGAATCTCTGACAGCAGTCCTGCATCGTTGTTTGCCATGATCCTCAGGTAACTTTAGGAAGTTCCAGAAATCAGACTCATCAATATTACAGACATTACTGAAAAAAAAAAATTAAATTAAGAAAATAAAAGAATTAAATGGAACATTTTGTTGGGTTTATGGTTTGGATTTTTATGGGTTTGGTGGGCAGGGGTTTGGTTAGCAGAGTTTTTGTTTGGTTTTCATAGTTTTGGGTTTAGGGTTTTTTGCTTTAGTTTGGGGTTGTTGGTTTGTTTGTTTTTTAAATCAGATGTGGCATGTAGAACAAATACTTTCCTTCTGAGGAAATTTAACCCAGATCTATTTAGGGCTGCCTAAATAAAACCCCTGAGTCAGAGTGATATGACTGACTCAAGTCATAGAATCATAGAATGGTAAGGTTGGAAGGGACTTCAAGGATCATCTAGTTCCAACCCCCTGCCATAGCCAGGGACACCTCCCACTAGTACAGCTCACTAAAGACCTCATCCAACCTGGCCTTGAACATCTCCAGGGAGGGAGCAGCCACAACCTCCCTGGGCAACCTGTTCCAGTGCCTCACCACCCTCACTGTGAAGAACTTCCTCCTAACATCCAGTCTAAATCTGCCCTCTGCCAGTTCAAACCCATTGCCCCTTGTCCTGTCACTGCAAGACCTTGTCAATAGTCCCTCCCCAGCCTTCCTGTAGGCCCCCTTCAGATACTGGAAGGCTCCTCTAATGTCTCCTCGAAGCCTTCTCTTCTCCATGCTGAAGTGCCCCAACTCTCTCAGCCTGTCCTCATAGCAGAGCTGATGAGCATCATTAGCAGCCTGATTCTTAATGAGAAATTTCTTCTCTAGCCATGAGCTAACAAGCAGTGCTGTCAAAGGTTGTCTTTGATTTACTCTAAGTTCAAATCAATATGTTTATATTCATTAAAGAATTGATTCCATTATTCCATAATTCCCAAGTGCTTGAAAGCAGTCCACCATCTCGATTAACCATAAACATTTGGTCCCTGTTTGACCTTGGGTGTTGTGTAAAACTCAAGAGTGAGAGAAAACTCTTCTTGCTGTCCAGAAAGGAGGAAAGGAATCTTTCCAGGATATTACAGTGGTTACACTGAAATAGCTTTTTCTTACGAAACAGACATCCTTGGCACCAGCTCTCTGGTATAGCTGCATGAGTGGAAATCACAGACCATGCTACAGCGCTGTGTAAATGCAGCTGTGTGCAGAAGGGCTTCATCAAAACTCAGCCCATCTATGCCTCTAAAGGGCTTTGCCACTGATTGCCAGCTCACATCAAAGCTTCTACAAAACCTTTAAGTCTCAAAGGAAATTAGGGAGTTGCTGAAGTTTCCTTGTTAGGAGCATGAATACCTTCCAGTCAACCTTTTTCCGCGGTGCCCATGGGAACCGTGGACAATCCGTTACTGTCAACTGCTAAGAGTGAATATGTTTGATCATTCTCCTAACACCCAGCAGCTCAGTTCTTTCCTTCCAAAGACAATACAGCATTGGGGAAAAAAAAGTGTCCTATGAATTGTCCAGGAAAAGAGCCTTGATTCTGCTACCAAGAAAGTATATCACAGACAAATCTCTCTTAGCCAACCCCTTTCAGACTCTGTTTGCTTCCTCTTCCACCTTCAGGGCAGGCTGCATGGACAGAAAGGGGTTTGCCCTTAGGTGGACTGCCTCAGTCCTGGCATCATCTTCACACTTAAGCAAGCTTATGAGGGACACTGCGAACTAAGTACTTTTGGAAGGATGGTCTAAACAGTATGTGGTGACACCTAAGAGCTGAATAAATGCAGCTCTAAGTTTGTGCACAGCTGTTTCCAACACTGTATGACTTCACCTCACTGTGTTGCATGCTGCAGACATGCCTGTGCTCTTTGTTAACTAGTCCAGTCTTTGTGAGGAAAACTTGTGTTCATGTCATCTGGAAGTTAAACTCTACCACGAACCACAATAATACTATGTGCACTTCCAGGCCTCATTTTCCCATGCCCAAAACCTCAAGATATGCTTCCCACAGCCAAGTGTGCTTTATGTGAGTCGTCATTCATTCAACTATGGCTACTTCGACCATTCAAGAGAAGACCAGAGAAGTGCTGCAATGGGAATGAAGGGCAAGATGAGGCCATCTGACCTCCTTGTGACTTTGCATTCAGAGGATTTGCACCAATGTGAACAGAAAGTATCACAGTATCACCAAGGTTGGAAGAGACCTCAAAGATCATCAAGTCCAACCTGATACCACAGACCTCAAGACCAGACCATGGCACCAAGAGCCACGTCCAAACCCACCTTGAACACCTCCAGGGACAGTGACTCCACCACCTCCCTGGGCAGACCATTCCAGCAGTCAATGAATCTCTCAGGCAAGAACTTTCTCCTCGCCTCAAGTCTAAACTTCCCCTGGCACAGCTTGAGACTGTGTCCTCTTGTTCTGGTGCTGCTTGCCTGAGAGAAGAAAGCAACCTCCTCCTGGCTACAACCACCCTTCAGGTAGCTGTAGACAGCAAGAAGGTCTCCCCTGAGCCTCCTCTCCTCCAGGCTAAACAATCCCAGCTTCCTCAACCTCTCTTCATAGGGTTTGTGCTGGAGGCCTCTCACCTGTGTCTGGTGAAGTGTCTGGTACTGAAGCAGGCAATCTAGAATAACTGATGAAGATTGCCAGAATGTATTGTCTCCTTCAACAGTCAGTGGAATTAAATAATTTCATAATGAAGTGCAATCCAAACAACAAGGCAAGCCACTTGTGTCTGCATCACAACCCCTGCTGTTTTGCAGAGAACTTAGTAGGTCAAAACACTAGCACTAGGAAACACTCAAAATGAGTCCTCTACCCTCTTTATACCCCTTTTTCCAACTATACTGCCTTCCTCAAAACAGCATATTTTACCCACCTCACCACCCAGGTCTTCAATTTTATTAGCACAGCTGCCTTCACTCCTAACCAGAGGGCAGGATAAGCCTACAGTTACTGTACACTAAACAGAAACACCTGTGACTTTCTCTTTTTCATATACCTTCATATATATACACATATTAGTTATTATTTCTTTTCTTTAGAGCACTAAGTCCCATGTTCTGCAAAGGAAAATAAATCCCCATCCTTACATTCTCTCCCACACCCCCCACATGGCCTTGACAGACAAGCACAGGCGGTGCAGCAAATATTTCACTTCACTTTATTTTAAAGAAAAGGAGAGAGGGGGAGAGAGAATTCTTGTGGCATTCCAGAGGTCCCTGAACACTCATTCCAAATGCTGGAGTTGGGCCCTGGGTGAATTTCAGTCTAAAAGAGAACCTGGGTTTCTAGGCAGCCATCCAAACTCAACACAGACACTTTTTTTTTTTTCCCCTTTCTAAATCAGCTTAAAAAAAATAAAATAAAAATTAAGACCTAAAGAGAAGGGAGGGGGGTGCAGAGAGAAGTGGAGGGAAAGGAGAGGCAACCAAGGTAGCAGAAAATGACTGCAACAGAAATAATCCAAGTCCTCTGCTTTCATTGCCAATTTGGAGTTTTATCACCAAGAGATGGAGTTGCAACCATGCAAGAAGAGCAGCTTCCTTCGTGGCCATGAACAAATGGTGAGAAGAATCAAGCCACCTTTCTCTTGGTTATGGCTCCTGCCAGGGTAGGGGAGGCTGCTTTTGGAGCTGGTTCTCATCACATTTTGCCCACATTGGCCCTGGCCGGAATTTTCACTGATGAACAAGTGAGGGCAGCTCTGACACACCAGTCCTGGAGACGTCCATCTCTGCCTTACATATTCAGTCCCACTACAGCTTTGCCTAGCCAATAGCATGCCCAGATAACTGCATCTGAACCTAAATTGCCTTGGACATCACAGGAGATTTGCTGCATTGCTGATGAACTGGGGAGGTAGGAGGAGCCTTCCTCAAGACTGTTACTGACTCTTACTGATCTCAGCCCGTGGAAAGTCACAAGCCATCACTCACTTAGGTCATCTTGCACTTAATGGAATTAATGAATACTTCCAAAAGTCAAATAATTGCTGGGAGTACTGCAATTTCTTACCTCACTCAGCTTAGCCCAGTTGAAGGATTTCAGCGGGTGTGAAGGCTGTGGGATAGATTTCTTCTTTAGGCTGGTGCCACTGCTGAAGGTAGTTGTTGAAGGAGGTGGCATCCCCATGCTGAAGAAAGGTGGTGCTCCTGGTGGGGGAGGAGGTCCTCCTGGAGGAGGTGGTGGAGCTGGAGGTGGTGGACAGCTGGAGAAGGGCAGAGGAGGTGGCAGCGGTGGCAAATTCTCAGGCATGTGAGAAGAGGACAAAGCTAATGGGCCACCTGGGGGTGGAGGGGGTGGAGGTGGGAAGGAAATGCTGCCCCCTTGCTGGAAAATAAAAACCACAGAAAAAAAAAGCAAACAATTTAAAAGGCACAATAACTCCATGTTGCCAGCTGATGTGATTTTATTACAAGTCTCAAAATATTTGATGTTTTCTTTAAAGTCTCCTGCACTCAAAGCCTTGCAATAAAGGGAGGAATCTCAGCTTTCATTTAAGAGAAAGTTTCAAGCCCTTGAAGTTGTGGAGAAGAGCACGAAAAAAAAGTAACCATAAATGGCTCAGAAAAACAGAAAGCTAGTAAAAGAAGCCAAAATATTTTATTTTCTCCTTATGTACAAAAAAAAAAAAAAAAAAAGAAGAAAGAAAAGTTCAATCTTATGAACTTTTGAACTCCTGTTTTTTAAACCTTAGGGTTTGAAATACTGGAGGCCTATCATTAGGCCCCACTGATGCAAAGTGGGAGAAAGGAGGACGGAATGTAACTTCTCTGGGCCACATCCCAGTTGAGGCTCAGGCACACTGCTGGGACAAAAGAAGGACCAAGTACAAGGAAGCAGCTGAAAAAGCCACTTCAGCAGAGCTGGAAGGCAGCGAAGAAGCCCTTGAAGCATAATTACAATCTCACTTCTTCACTGATTTTTTTTTTTTTTTTGTGTGTGTGGTTTTTTGGGTGGATTTTTGTTTGGTTGGCTTTTTGTTTTTTAATCTAGTAAAAGATGTATCTGGGAGAAGAAATAACCAGGGCCACTCCATTCAGCAGTAAAAATGATGGCTGGAGGAGGACACATGTGCCTAAACAGCTCCTGCAAGGAAGATGTCTGTAGAGAAGGAATAAAGCAGCCCATACATTAGCCATTCTACACCACCAACTCAGGTATAAGCTGAGCAGCTTCTAAGCTGGCTAGCTTCTAAGCTTCTTTGTAGCTGGCTAGACAACCTCTCTCTGACCTGTTTGTCTTGATGTGCTTTTGTTCATCATTGATTAGTTAGCAGGCTTCAGACAAGGATGGGAAGAGTCCTAGTCTCATACCGAGAACTCGTTAAGTTGAGCCATCAGGTCATTCATCCGGTCCCGGGTCTGGCGCAGCTCCAAGGATTCCTTTTGCAGTTTGTCTTTCATTTTGTTCAGTGTCTTCATCATTTCATCTTTCTCCTGGGTCTTTGTCTCACATTCCCGCTCCTTCTTCTCTAGTCGGCTCATCAGCTCGGCGTGATCTAGGGAAGAGGAATTGATGAAGCAAAGCTCATGAACAGACTCTGAAGAGATGCAGGCTATGCTGAAATAAAGCTGACAAATCTGTTGGACAATGAGGGATGAAAACTGGGTGGTGAATGGTTGGAGAGCAGCCCTGAGGAGAAGGACCTTGGAGTCTGGCTTGATGAAAAGCTCAACATGAGCCTGCAGTGTGCACATGCAGTCCAGACAGCAACCGAGTCCTAGGCTGCATCAAGAGAAGCATGGCCAGCAGGGCAAGGGAGGGGATTCTGCCACTTTACTCTGCTCTTGTCAGACCCCACCTGGAGTACTGTGTGCAGTTCTGGAACCCTCAGCACAGGAGGGACATGGAAGTGTTGGAGCGGGTCCAGAGGAGGGCCACAAAGATGATCAGAGGGCTGGAGCAGCTCTGCTATGAGGACAGGTTGAGAGAGTTGGGGCTCTTCAGCCTGGAGAAGAGAAGGCTTCGAGGGGACCTGATAGTAGCCTTCCAGTATCTGAAGGGGGCCTACAGGAAGGCTGGGGAGGGATTATTTACAAGGTCCTGCAATGACAGGACAAGGGGCAATGGGTTTAAAGTGGCAGAGGGGAGATTTAGACTGGATGTTAGGAGGAAGTTCTTTACAGTAAGGGTGGTGAGGCACTGGAACAGGTTGCCCAGGGAGGTTGTGGCTGCTCCCTCCCTGGAGGTGTTCAAGGCCAGATTGGATGAGGCCTTGAGTGAGCTGTACTAGTGGGAGGTGTCCCTGCCTATGGCAGGGGGTTGGAACTAGATGATCCTTGAGGTCTCTTCCAACCTTACCACTCTATAATTCTATGAATAATGAGAGTAGGAAAAAGAAAACCAAGCCTGACTGTCTTGACAGTGATTTTCAGGGCTCAAGACAGCAACGCCTAAGTTTCATTTAGATTGTAAAATCCTTTCCCGTGAGGGCTGAGGGAATCCCCATCTTCGAAACACAAATCTTACCACCAGGAGACATCAAGTTTTGGAGAAAACAAAGCAGGACTTGTCCACAAAACAGAAGTTCTGCCCAACTCTGCTGCTCACTGCTCTGTGACTGAATTGGGATCAGTCCTGCCCAGTCATTTGTTACAGAGGACTCGCTTACCTTTCCGAAACTTCTCTGCCTGGTCCCTCCACTGCTTGACTTCATTTTCATTCACCAGCCTGAAAGATTAAATCAGATCATATAAACATGTTCTGAGCTCTCCTGAGATCAGCAAAAGACAACCTGGTGAATTTACATATTAGAGTCACAAAAATGATTAAGGAAGTTGAACATCTTCCTTATGAGTAGAGCCTGGGGGAGCTGGGGCTCTTTAGCTTGGAAAGGAGGAGACTGAGGGGTGACCTCACTCATATTTATAAATATGTAAGGGGTGAGTGCCAGGAGGATGGAGCCAGCCTCTTCTTGGTGATGCCCAGTGACAGGACAAGGGGCAATGGACAGAAGTTGAGGTGTAGGATGTTCCATGTGAACCTGAGGAAGAATTCTGACCCTGTGAGGGTGACAGAGCACTGGAACAGGCTGCCCAGGGAGGTTGTGGAGTCTTCCTCTCTGGAGATATTCAAGAACCATCTGGGTGTGTTTTGGTGTGATCTGTTCTAGGTGCTGCTGCTCTGGCAGGGGGGCTGGACTAGATGATCTTTCAAGTTCCCTTCCAGCTCCTGACATTTTATGATTCTATAAGACTGAGGAGAGCTGGGGCTCTGCTGCTTGGAGAGAGGAGACAGAGGGGCAACTTCTTTAATGTTTATAAATATGTAAAGGGTGAGTGCCAAGAGGATGGAGCCAGCCTCTTCTCAGTGATGCCTGAGGACAGGACAAGGAGCAATGGGTGGAAGCTGAGGCATAAGCAGTTTCATGTAAACATGAGGAGGAATTTTTTCCCTGTGAGGGTGACAGAGCACTGGAACAGGCTGCCCAGGGGGTTGTGGAATCTCCCGCTCTGGAGATACTCAAAACTCGCCTGGATGCATTCCTGTGTGATCTGGTATAGGTGATGCTGCTCTGGCAGGGGAGCTGGACTGGATGAGTTTTCAAGGTCCCTTCCAGCCCCTGACATTCTGTGCTTCTGTAATACAGGAGTCCTATCTGTGGTCTGTCTGGTTCTAGATCCTAATTCGTACTTTAGCAACTAACTAGTATAAATGTTGCTCAAAGTCCTGGAAAGGGATAAAGAAATGCTTAGGGGGAAATAACTCCTGTAGGTAATGCCCTCAAAGTTCCAAGTCTACTTATTTTGAAAGAGAGAAGTCATCACTAAAATAATCATAGCTGCTGTTGATTACAAATCAAACCATCTTTAATACACAAGTAGATTGCCACATTTTTTTCTACTTTCTGTGGAACTACTCTTTTTTTTTTTTTTCTTAAAAGGAGGGAGGATGCTTATCTAGTGGGTAATATATCAGTAACAAGGCAGTGCTCGTATCTCATACTGGCACAGCTATTTCCTATTACTGACAGGAAAAAATGCAGGGCATGCTGGGGATTGATTAGATATGCTGAATGAGGACTTAAGCATGAAAGTAGAAAGCTAAGATCAGGCATGAGGTCTGCAGTGAAGTCAGACATCCAGACAGACAGAAAGATATTTTCCATGACAAAAAAAATCAATTTGGATTTCAACTCATGCCTGTAGCAGAAGAGACTTTAAGACTTTTAGTACAGGAAAATTTGGTTTCAGACAAGTCTTATGTTCTAAAAAATGCCCCTGGAGTGGATAATTCCGAAAGGTAATGGGCCATGAATTACCTGCAGAGGTAGATGGATGGGATGAAGAGTCCAAAAGTTTGGCTAAAAAAGGACTGAGAATAGGGAAGTTGAGATGAGAGCCAGCTCATGTAGTTAAGACTTCTCAAATGATGCATACTATGAGAAAAAATAATGGTAGTGCCCTCAGCCAAGACCATGGGTGAGACCATGCAGACATAATTAAGAGGTATAAAGTTTTATTTGCTAGTTGAGGGCTGCTTTCCACTATTTGAATTTCAAATATGTGCATTTAAACACAAATGACCAAATAGGTTTTTTTCTTGGAATATCAATAAAAGTTATTAGCAACTTTCTGAATGAAAAAAGGGCACTTGTTATAGATCCCTGTCATAAAATCATGGCTATTTTGTCTGCTCTTGTAGCCAGCTAATATTTTACAGAAATTAGAAGCCAAAACTGTGTGCAGTTCTGGAGCCCTCAGCACAGGAAGGACATGGAAGTGTTGGAGCAGGTCCAGAGGAGGCCACAAGGATGATCAGAGGTCTGGAGCAACTCTGCTATGAGGACAGACTGAGAGAGCTGGGGTTCTGCAGCCTGGAGAAGAGAAGGCTTCGAGGAGACCTAATAGTAGCCTTCCAGTATTTGAAGGGGGCCTACAGGAAGGCTGGGGAGGGACAACTGACAAGGTCTTGTAACAACAGGACAAGGGGCAATGGGTTTAAACTGGCAGAGGGGAGATTTAGACTGGATGTTAGGAGGAAGCTCTTTGCAGTGAAGGTGGTGAGACACTGGAACAGGTTGCCCAGGGAGGTTGTGGCTGCTCCCTCCCTGGAGGTGTTCAAGGCCAGGTTGGAGGAAGCCTTGAGTAACCTGTACTAGTGGGAGGTGTCCCTGCCTATGGTAGGGGGTTTGGAACTAGATGATCCTTGAGGTCCCTTTCAACCTTACCATTCTATGATTCTATAAAAGCAAAGACTTCTCTAAAAAAAAAAAAAAGTCTGCTTAATGTATCATCAGAAGGACACTATTTGGAAGACTAACAAGACACTGAGAAGCTGTAAGTTAAAATAAGAATCTCCACAGATATGGCATTTTATTTCCTAGGCACCTGCCTATATTTATACCTTCATAACAGAAATAAGCAATAATAATAATGCAGCTTACATTTTAATGATATTTTTGACATTGAAGTTTTCCAATGGAGCTATATCTGGATCATCTCCTCGTTCATCCTGGAGAACAATCTGTTGGAGTATTCTGTCCAACAGCTGCCACTGCTGGAAGTTTCCACCATTCCTCTTATCTGTATGGAAGAACACCAACCCATGAGAACTCTTGTTTCCATGCCAAAGTGCACAGACCTGCCAACAGACTGGCATTTCTTCCTTTCCAGCTTTCATCTCAATCCTCTGTGTCAAACTACAGGAAAAACCATCTAACCTTGTTGCTAGAAGATGATTTACAAACATGTGGCACATTGGACCTGCACATAAAAAGCAGGAGCAACTCTTCACCCAGTCTGCACATTCAGGCTGTGCAACCTTTTGACAGGTTAGCTCTAGCTTGCACTATAAATGTCTGCAGAATGGATTCCTTTGTGCTGTTAGTCAGTATATCCTGGGGCTTGATGTTGGGTTTTGGGGTTCTCTCAGTACTTAGGAAACATCATGATTAGGCACTGTGAAAAACAAATCAGATGTTCTGTCTGTATGCTGTCATCAGCAGGAGAGTGAAGCTCAACTGGCATGAAAAAAAAAATTCACAAAATATGATCAAAAATTGTGGAGAGGGACAACAGAAATCGAAACAAATGGAGTGATCCCATGGATATGAAACTGAAGAGCCAGTTTAACTCAGCTCCTTGAGTTACATAACCTAGACCTTTAGCTTCTTTAAAACTGTTGCAGAAGAGTGCTGTCCTGGCCTCCAAGGATTTAGCTCTTCTACTACTAAAAATCCAGATTGATACCTAAAGCTCAAGTACTGTCTTAAAGAGTAACAACAAGCAGACCCATGGGACAAACAACTGCTTGAAATTCTTCATGGTAGCACTTGAACCAATTTACATTACTTTCTGAAAAGGCAGCCACATCCTTCACATTCCCTTCTCAAGTTTGGCTGCTCAAGTATACCTGAAAGTCATGAAGATCAGCACCTAGCAGCTCAAGGCAGACACTTCTTTGGTGATCTTTCTATGCCTTTGTTCAGCTCTTACACTTTGGAAGAGCGACAGATTTTATCACAGTTACCCTGAATATTCCTATCACTTCCTCCTAACATCTAGTCTAAATCTCCCCTCTGCCAGTTTAAGGGGCAATGGGCTTAAACTGGCAGAGGGGAGATTTAGACTGGATGTTAGGAGGAAGTTCTTTACAGTGAGGGTGGTGAGGCACTGGAACAGGTTGCCCAGGGAGGTTGTGGATGCTCCCTCCCTGGATGTGTTCAAGGCCAGATTGGATGAGGCCTTGAGTGAGCTGTACTAGTGGGAGGTGTCCCTGCCTATGGCAGGGGGTTGGAACTAGCTGATCCTTGAGGTCCCTTCCAACCTTACCATTCTATGATTCTATGATTCTATGATTCTTTTGCAAACAAATGCCAATATTATTTTTTCAGTTTGATTTCAGAAGCTCTCCACTGATGCACAGCCATGAGACAAGCAAGCCTGAAGACTTACTGTGGAATTTCCCACCGACAGAACAGCTTTCAATACTTGTATTGTCTAACCAGAAAAATTCCTCAGTGCATTTAGTTAATATTCAAAATGGTATCTATTTCTGGAAATTCCCTGATCTAGAGCACAAGGGCTCTTTCTTTTTTAGAATTTCTAATTTAAAATCATTAAAAGCTCTGTCAGTGACTAACTGGAATGTCTCAGCTACTTAATTTTGTTTGCAAGCGCAGAGAGGTCAAACTGCTGCCGCTTTAAGCGTCGCAACAAAAATCTGCTGGATGGAATTAGGATGGGATAATAACTCCTGTAGCCACTACAAATCCTGAATGGAAGACATAGCAGTGTGTGTCCTGGTATCTGTGACCATGTACCTACAACAAAGCTTTGCCTGGTTCTTCAGTATCCCTTCCTCTGAAAAACTGTGGTGTACTCACATGGCATCTGCAAGCAGTGTTGGAGGATGGATAACAAATAGGGATAGGCGTCTGTGTGCTTCAGTCTCTTCTTGATCAGCTCAAACATTTGAGAGGCACTTTTTGTATCAATGTGTATCTGAAGTGAAAGAATGTAGCAAAAGAACACGTAAGAGACAAACTATGCACAGTGAAAGCCAAACTATGAAAGATCTGACCAACAGGTAGATAGGTAAATTCCCAGCAACTGGACCTCTACAGTGTCCTGCAATGTCCAGCTGCACATTCCAGTGAGGAGCAAGCACTTGGGTTTTTGAGACCAGTATTGCCTTCTACACTGCAGTATGGAAAAGACTCCCAAAGTAAAGGGCTAAAAAGATGGGAAGTGTGCAAAGCCACAACGAGTCCTTCTGATTCTGCCACTTTACTCTGCTCTTGTCAGACCCCACCTGGAGTACTGTGTGCAGTTCTGGAGCCCTCAGCACAGGAAGGACATGGACGTGTTGGAGTGGGTCCAGAGGAGGCCCACAAAGATGATCAGAGGGCTGGAGCAGCTCTGCTATGAGGACAGGCTGAGAGAGTTGGGGCTCTGCAGCCTGGAGAAGAGAAGGCTTCGAGGGGACCTGATAGTAGCCTTCCAGTATCTGAAGGGGGCCTACAGGAAGGCTGGGGAGGGATTATTTCAAGGTCTTGCAACGACAGGACAAGGGGCAATGGGTTTAAACTGGCAGAGGGGAGATTTAGACTGGATGTTAGGAGGAAGTTCTTTGCAGTGAGGGTGGTGAGGCACTGGAACAGGTTGCCCAGGGAGGTTGTGGATGCTCCCTCCCTGGAGGTGTTGAAGGCCAGATTGGATGAGGCCTTGAGT
>VWZE01010814.1:115966-129909 GCA_013396675.1 Eubucco bourcierii
TAGTTCCAACCCCCTGCCATAGGCAGGGACACCTCCCACTAGCACAGCTCCCTCAAGGCCTCCTTCAATCTGGCCTTGAACACCTCCAGGGAGGGAGCAGCCACAACCTCCCTGGGCAACCTGTTCCAGTGCCTCATCACCCTCACTGCAAAGAACTTCCTCCTAACATCCAGTCTAAATCTTCCCTCTGCCAGTCTAAACCCATTGCCCCTTGTCCTGTCATTGCAAGACCTTGTCAATAGTCCCTCCCCAGCCTTCCTGTAGGCCCCCTTCAGATACTGGAAGGCTACTATCAGGTCTCCTCGAAGCCTTCTCTTCTCCAGGCTGAAAAGCCCCAACTCTCTCAGCCTATCCTCATAGGAGAGCTGCTCCAGCCCTCTGAGCATCTTCGTGGTCTCCTCTGGACCTGCTCCAACACTTCCGTGTCCTTCCTGTGCTGAGGGCTCCAGAACTGCACACAGGACTCCAGGTGGGGTCTGACGAGAGCAGAATAAAGGGGCAGGCAATATTCTCTATCCTGACATCAAATTCATAGGATTATTAATTCCAGTGAAGTGGAAAAAGGAAGTCTTTGCCTTTGTTTCACTTCAAAATAAAGTCCTGACAGCACATTCCACATTCTTCCATGAAGAACAAATGTTACCAGCGTTTGTCTTGCTAGTCCATCAGAGGTCTGCCTCCTGCTTACAGATGAACAGCACTGTAGTTTTCCTCCTGCTTTTTATGTGGTTTTTTTGTTGTAAAACTGCCATGTGCATTGGTAAACCTGAAACCTATATGCTGGGATGTTACAGGACTACTACAGATAGCTACAAATACATTGCCTAACACAGCTCTTAGGAACCTCTTGTCTGTTTTGGTTTAGCCAAAAAAAAAAATCATAATATCATAGAATGGTGAGTTTGGAAGGGACATCAAGGATCATCCAGTTCCACCCCCCTGCCATAGGCAGGGACACCTCCCACTAGAACAGCTCACTCAAGGCCTCATCCAATCTGGCCTTGAACACCTCCAGGGAGGGAGCAGCCACAACCTCCCTGGGCAACCTGTGCCAGTGCCTCACCACCCTCACTGCAAACAACTTCCTCCTAACATCCAGTCTAAATCTCCCCTCTGCCAGTTTAAACCCATTGCCCCTTGTCCTGTCGTTGCAGGACCTTGTAAATAATCCTTCCCCAGCCTTCCTGTAGGCCCCTTCAGATACTGGAAGGCTACTATCAGGTCTCCTCGAAGCCTTCTCTTCTCCAGGCTGCAGAGCCCCAACTCTCTCAGCCTGTCCTCATAGGAGAACTGCTCCAGCCCTCTGATCATCTTTGATCAGAGAAAAAGAAAAGTAAAAGAAAAGAAAAAAAAAAAAAAAAAAAAAAAAAAGAAAAGAAAAGGCAATGTAACAAAAGTAATACTTCAACTGGAACAAAATAAGCTTAAACTCCTTTCCAGAGTCAAAAGAAAGTCTTGTAGGTGTAAAAAAAAAAACCAAAAAAACACCAAAACCAAAATCCCAATGAACTGTCTTTTGTGAAATCTATCTCTTTGACATTTTTACATTTAAACATTCTGAGTCTGGCTTTGAGTCAAAAGGTTATTTCAAAGCATTTCTGAAGGTAAAATGATTTCTAAAAGGTTGAAATCAAGTGATAAATACTTTGTAGTTTTAAAAAAAGACAAAAACCAAAACACCCACAAACAAACCAGCAAACCAACAACAAACAAGCAAACAAAAAGTAAATAGCAAACACAAAAAAAGACAACAAAGGCCAACAGAGGAATTGTTTCAGTGCAATTAATCTATGTTATATTAGAACCTGGGAACAAAATAATACAAAACACACCACCAGAGCGATATTAACAACTAAGCATCAATTCGTACAAACCATCTCCACGCAATAACACAAGATTTGTGCCTTAATCTATTAGCTATTCCCAAGCTAAATTAATTGCAGCATAACATTTTGGAAAGGGTTTCCAGAGCAGTGACTCACCTCACCAGCCCCAGCATTGAGAACAGCGTTGATAAAGGACATGATGGCTGTTTTGAGATTTACTTCATCTCGGTAGCGTCCCATGCTCCGGTCTAGCTCATTCAACAATGTCTGAAAAACAACAGCAGCCTGGGTTAGAAGTTGTAATCTAATTTCTTGCACCATTTTGTATATACCCTTGGATATGCACAAAATCCTCTTCTGATAGTAGCCTTCCAGTATCTGAAGGGGGCCTACAGGAAGGCTGGGGAGGGACTATTGACAAGGTCTTGCAATGACAGGACAAGGGGCAATGGGTTTGAACTGGCAGAGGGGAGATTTAGACTAGATGTTAGGAGGAAGTTCTTTGCAGTGAGGGTGGTGAGGCACTGGAACAGGTTGCCCAGGGAGGTTGTGGATGCTCCCTCCCTGGAGGTGTTCAAGGCCAGGTTGGATGAGGCCTTGAGTGAGCTGTACTAGTGGGAGGTGTCCCTGCCTATGGCAGGGGGTTGGAACTAGATGATCCTTGAGGTCCCTTCCAACCTTACCATTCTATGATTTCCTATATATTTTCTTAAAGAAATACCTTTTTCCAGACAAGTTTGTTAGCCATTCTGGGCATACCACAATAAACAAATGAAGAATAGTGACAGGAATAAAACACCCACTTTACCCTAATGAAAGAAAAAAAAAAAAAAAGAAAGAAAAGAAAAAAAGTGTGGTTTATTTTAGAACCATAGAATGAGTCACAGAATGATAGTATCAGCCAGGGTTGGAAGGGACCACAAGGATCATCTAGTTCCAATCCCTCTGCCACAGGCAGGCACACCACACTAGATCAGGCTGTCTAGAGCCTCATCCAGCCTGGTCTGGTGGCTGGATGGGGCTTCCACCATCTCCCCGGGCAACCCATTCCAGGGTCTCATCCCTTTTCTTTCAAAAGAAACTATTTTTCTGTTGTTGGAAAAAACTAGACACCCTTTATAGGTTTTGTCAAAATGATCTAAGAATCACAGAATCATAGAATGGTAAGGTTGGAAGGGACATCAAGAATCAGCTAGTTCCAACCCCCTGCCATAGGCAGGGACACCTCCCACTAGTACAGCTCACTCAAGGCCTCCTCCAACCTGGTCTAGAACACCTCCAGGGAGGGAGCAGACACAACCTCCCTGGGCAACCTGTGCCAGTGCCTCACCACCCTTACTGCAAAGAGAGCAGAAAGCAAGCAGAAGGACATACTTCTAATCAGTTCATTCTGACATACTTCCTGGTCAGTTAACTTTGTGTAATGAACATGACAGGGAGTTTATATATACAGAAAATCAGCATTAGATTCATACACCCTTTATATCCATATCAATATTTTTCTGTTATTTTCCTGGATCTCAGCAGGATAGATTGCACTGTCTCTGAACTATGCATACAGAGGGACAGGATTCTAAAAAAGGATTCTTTAGAGAAACAAAACCTTTACCTTAGCTTTGGAAGATTTCTCCTTGTTCCTTCATTTACAATCATTTCACATGATGTAGGAAACCACATACCTCTCAGTCAGCTACTTTCAGGGATTTGCAAATAACAGGAATGTCCCCTGTGCATACAGCTCCAAAACTCAAAGGTAGATTACATAGTTTCCTTGTTACAGAATCGCAGAACGGTTTGGGTTAGAAGTGACCATTAAAGATCATCTGGTCCAACTCTCCTGCAATAGGCAGGAACATAGAATCATAGAATGGTAAGGTTGGAAGGGACCTCAAGGATCATCCAGTTCCAACCCCCTGCCATAGGTAGGGACACCTCCCACTAGCACAGCTCACTCAAGGCCTCATCCAATCTGGCCTTGAACACCTCCAGGGAGGGAGTATCCACAACCTCCCTGGGCAACCTGTTCCAGTGCCTCACCACCCTCACTGCAAAGAACTTCTTCCTGACATCCAGTCTAAATCTCCCCTCTGCCAGTTTAAACCCATTGCCCCTTGTCCTGTCATTGCAAGACCTTGTCAATAGTCCCTCCCCAGCCTTCCTGTAGGCCCCCTTCAGATACTGGAAGGCTACTATCAGGTCCCCTCGAAGCCTTCTCTTCTCCAGGCTGCAGAGCCCCAACTCTCTCAGCCTGTCCTCATAGGAGAGCTGCTCCAGCCCTCTGATCATCTTCATGGCCTCCTCTGGACCTGCTCCAAGACTTCCATGTCCTTCCTGTGCTGAGGGTTCCAGAACTGCACACATCTTCCAACTAGATCAGACTGTTCAAAGTCCTGCCAGTGATGAGGCATCTACAACTTCTCTGGGCAATCTGTCTCAGTGTCTCACCACTTTCATCATACAAAAACCTCTAAGTTGTATCCAGTTTAACTGCAGCATAAAAATCTCTTAAGTTTTATGCAATCTAACTCTTTGATTCCAAACTCCTTAGTCCATGTGCTGTCATTACAGGCCCTGGTTACAAGACTTTCTTTATCTTTCTGATTAGCTCTCTTTGTTTATTGAAAAGACTCCTCAGAGACTGTATGTTCCCTCTATCAAGCAAATAGCAGGGGCATTTAGCAGCACAGAAACATTTTGATCTAATTGTTACATACACATGGATATTTCACCATAATCTTGTGATTATCAGGAGACAAAGGACAAAAAAAGACTAGACAAATAATGTTGGTACCCTGCCTTATACAATCTGTTTAGGATTAATTCCACTTGAATATTTACCAAAGGAATTGCTTCTAGAAACTGATTAGCTATGAAAGCAACTCTGCTTTTAGCATGAACCATGAATCTTCTCTTCAGGACTTTTCTCTGATCAGTATGATTTTTCCTTACTGCAAGAGTAACAAATTCCACTTGAGTTCTAGTTCTGCCAGTTCAATTTTATGTGCCTCACTCGAGCCCTAATAACATAGATTTATAGATATTATTTATGTATATTCACATATGTAATTTTAATATATATATTTACATCTATAATACATTTGTTTTGCTGATACACTAATTAAGACCAATTTATTTTCTCCCTTGCCAAGAAGTTTTGACCATAAAGGGAGAACGAAGACAAAAATCACTTTTTTAATATTCAGCTCAGCAGATAATATAAATAATATTTCGAAACGATGATGCTGAGTAAGTAAGTTTATTTTTCTTTAGTCAGTCTTCTGTCCTTGGTAACTCAAAGTGTTCATTCACAGCAAAATCTTTCGAATCTTTCTTGTGATAGTCAGTTCCATGGCTCTGTCTTGTTTCCTGAAGAAAATGGGAATCATCATGGAGATATGTTTCAAGAAACATCTGGAGTACTGTGTGTAGTTCTGGAGCCCTCAGCACAGGAAGGACATGGAAGTGTTGGAGTGGGTCCAGAGGAGGCCACGAGGATGATCAGAGGGCTGCAGCAGCTCTGCTATGAGGACAGGCTGAGAGAGTTGGGGCTCTGCAGCCTGGAGAAGAGAAGGCTTCCAGGAGACCTGATAGTAGCCTTCCAGTATCTGAAGGGGGCCTACAGGAAGGCTGGGGAGGGACTATTGACAAGGTCTTGCAATGACAGGATAAGGGGCAATGGGTTTAAACTGGCAGAGGGGAGATTTAGACTGGATGTTAGGAGGAAGTTCTTTACAGTGAGGGTGGTGAGGCACTGGAACAGGTTGCCCAGGGAGGTTGTGGCTGCTCCCTCCCTGGAGGTGTTCAAGGCCAGGTTGGAGGAGGCCTTGAGTGAGCTGTACTAGTGGGAGGTGTCCCTGCCTAATGCAGTGGGTTGGAACTAGCTGATCCTTGAGGTCCCTTCCAACCTTACCATTCTATGATTCTATAAACAAGTGGGAATATCCTCCTGTGCATTTCCCAGGGGAAAGAATATCCTCCTAGCTTCATGTAATCTCTTTGCATTATTGTTCTGTAAAGATCTATTGTACGCTGCTCCTGACAACTGTTCTTACATCCCAGCATAGTATGTTCACTATGTAGCAAGCCTGACTTCACAAACTCCTTTTTCTTACACCTTCTAAACTGCCCAGTTGGCGTTTGCAAACGTCCCCACTCCTGGCATTTGAATTTCTGTCACGACTATGATTTCCCAGTAACTTTATTATGACTAATACCAACCCTTCCCCCATTTCATTCAAAATGAGTCTTACAGAAAAATACATGCCCTACAGAGACAGACTGATGGCATGTCCAGTCCACCATCCTTCAATGACAGCAGCAGAGAATTTTAGAAGTCCTTAGAATCATCAACAAAAACAACTCTCCAACCTGACAAATAAGCAGAAGTCGAATAGATGAGAGAACTCAGCTCTTTTAGCGTCAGATCTGACGCTGAATCCAAAATACACGTCTTAGAATAACTTCAGTAGCCACTACTACAGGAGCACCAACACCAAGGATGACAGCCCTTCGTTGTTTTCTTCACAGGCCTCATCACTACCATACATTCTCACAGACTTCTAGGAACATGCTAGATTCTGTGTAACAACACATCAGATACAGCATCCAAACAGGCTGAAGAAAACCAGAAGTTTTCTATTCCCTATCTAAGATGACCAGATCAGAAACAGAATGCAGTGGGAGCCAAGGCAAATTCAGGAGCATGAAAACCAAAAAGCCTGGGTTGCACTAAACTAATTGAAGAGCAGCACATCTTCATGCAACCGTGCAGCCTTGGGAGGAAACACTCTAAGTTCACACAGTTCCTAAAAACCAAAGTCTACACCCACACACTGTGGCCAAGCTCCAGTTTTTCCAACCCCTTGCAAATGGCTGGAGTTCAATTCTTCACTTGAACATTTCCTGTGAAAAAGGCTTCACCACACCTCTTGGCAGTCAGCTCTGTGGCTTAATTGATCTTATGGTTGTAAAGATTTTTCTACTATTTAAGCAAAACTTTCCTCCCTTAATCCCATTATTCCTTGTCACTGACATGCAGTAGGGTTTCACTCAATGTGCAGCAAACCTCAGAAGGCTCTGGATGAGCCCTGAGGGGAAGAAGCAAATCAAGTTAGAATACAAGATTTTAATTTCTTCCTTGTTAGCTCCTTTACTACGATTTCAATTGATCAGTTTTCTCCCTACAAATTGTAGTCTGTACTGGTAGCATTGAAATAACCCAGGAAAAGAAGCTTTGGAAGGGATGCTCCTAATCTCCACCTTTTCAACTGACAATATCAGGCTTCCTTTCTTTCTTCACCTCAGGTCTTCAAAATTCCTATTAACATTAGATAGGGAAAGAAGAATGTGCTGCACAAAGTAGCTCAGCTAATATTTTCATTGGCAAGTGAAGCCAGCTCCTTTCAGACAGTATCTTACAGCTAACTTCTCTCAAGACTAAAAACAAAATTCTTTCTCCCCACAGAGATCCCCATCTGGGTGGGTGTTTCAGATAGTAAGCTAGACTGGAAGGGCACTGGAACATCCCAATACACTGTCCTGGGGTAGTGAAAGAATTCACTAGTACTGATTTTGAATACAGCAGATGGAAAGGAATCAGAGCAAGGACACCAAGGACTCATCCTTCTAATTCAACATTTCTGCTTTGAGAGTTTATGTCTAGCTTTCACAGTATCACAGTATCACCAAGGTTGGAAGAGACCTCAAAGATCATCAAGTCCAACCCGATACCACAGACCTCAAGACTAGACCATGGCACCAAGTGCCACGTCCAAACCCACCTTGAACACCTCCAGGGACGCTGACTCCACCACCTCCCTGGGCAGCCCATTCCAGTAGCCAATGACTCTCTCAGTCAAGAACTTTCTCCTCACCTCCAGCCTAAACTTCCCCTGGCACAGCTTGAGACTGTGTCCTCTTGTTCTGGTGCTGGTTGCCTGAGAGAAGAAAGCAACCTCCTCCTGGCTACAACCACCCTTCAGGAAGTTGTGGACAGCAAGAAGGTCTCCCCTGAGCCTCCTCTTCTCCAGGCTAAACAATCTCAGCTCCCTCAGCCTCTCTTCATAGGGCTGTGCTCGAGGCCTCTCACCAGCCTCGTTGCTTTTCTCTGAACACATTCAAGTACCTTTCTGTCTCTTTTAAGAGACAGGGTAGAATTTTTAATCCAATAGGCATATTTCAAACAAAAAGTGGATGAAGACAGCCTTTCTAGATCACCTCAGGAAGGCATGCCTTTATATTATTATGCAATTTGAGTAAAGATGGAATACTACCTGAAGAGGAAATACCTTAAAAGAGGAACTTCAGATTGCCTGTTTGACATTAAAGAAAGAGTTACTCCAGACATTATGAAAGAAGAGTCAAAGATTAAATTTAGCAGGCAAAGGGATCAGACCAGGTATGAAGTTCTGGTAAATTTAGAGAAAACAGAAATAGCCACAATATAAGTTCAGACACAAAGTATAGAAGCTTGTGGCAAGTGCCAAGACAAAGGTGATCCTGATAGAGTTCTGAACACACTGAAGGGTAGAGATAGAGAGTGAAGTTGTAGTACTGAATGGCCTTTGAGACAAGACAGAAGTATCAACAAAGAGGAGTAAGTTCTGGAGATTCTTCCATAGTTTTGAAGTGACTCCTCTCTTAAGTTAAGGATTAGATTCATAATTGCAGAGAGCAGATTAAATGCTGGTGATTTATAAAGAATTGTTATTTTACATAAGTTTCCACTCAGAGCAAAATATGAAATTTTACTAAGTTAAGGAGACAGCCTTTCATATTTGTAAGAGTTCTGTATAAGAACTTTTATTAACTTCAATATTAACAACACAAGACATTATAAAAGCAAATAAATCCTTTCCAAAATATTCAGCACAGTTACATTAATGACCTTCAGCTGGTATGATCTTGTGCATGTTAGTTAAATGAATTTGGGTTATACATGTTTATATCACTAGGAAATCTCATCTTAATCTGGATTTTGACTCTAAATGCACCAGTATAAAACTGAAATGTTCCTTTTCAAACAGTAGGATACACAGTGGGACAGACAAGTTTAGTAAGAATAGTATCTTAAGTCACAGTTTTCCTTCTGTACTAATTCACAGACCCATAGAGAATCACAGAAACACCCAGCTTGGAAAAGCCCCTCAGGATCACCAAGTCCAACCTAGAACCCTATTCTACAAGATTCACCTTCTACCACAGCCCTAAGCACCACATCCAAACCACCCTTAAACACACCCAGGGTCGGTGGCTCCACCACCTCCCCGGGCAGCTCATTCCAGTCCCTGACCATTCTCTCCATGAAATTTTTTTTCCTAATGTCCAATCTAAACCTACCCAACCTCAGCTTGAGGCCATTCCTCCTTGTTCTGTCTCCAGTTACCTGTGAGAAAAGATCAGTAGCAGCCTCTCCAGTGTTCCTTCAAGTAGTTGTAGGTCTCCCCTCAGCATCCTCTTTTTCACACTAACCATCCCCAGCTCCCTCAGTCTCTCCTCATAAGATTTATTCTCCAGGCCCTTCCCCAGCTTTGTTGCCCTCCTCTGGACATGCTCCAGCACCTCCACATCTCTCCTGTATTGCAGTGCCCAAAACTGAACACAATACTCAGGTGTGGCCTCACCAAAGCTGAGTCCAAGAAGACAATCACCTCCCTGCTCCTGCTGGCCACAGAATTTTTAACCCAAACCAGGATGCCATTGACCTTCCTGGCCACCTGGGCACACTGCTGGCTCACATTCAGCTCCTGTCTATTACAATTCTCAGATCCCTTTCTGCCAGGCAGCTCTTCAGCCACACTGCCTCAGGCCTGCAGCGGTGCTTGGGGTTGTTGTGACCCAAGTGCAGGATCAGGCATCTGGCCTCGTTGAAAGCCATCCCATTAATGATGGCCCATTGGTCTAGCCTTTCCAAGTCCCACTGAAGACCCTCTCTACCCTCATTCAAATCAACACTAAATTAATCTGTTGCTAAGACCTCTGACTCCTTTTGGCTAGCTGTGCCACATAGCAATGCTTATGCTTAGAACACTGACAGCAATAACTTCTGATATCCAATGCAACATGTCATGTTTTATGGTTCTGTGTTAAATACATGATCTCTGCACTGTTCCATTACACCTGAGCTTCTGCAGTTTGGAAGAAAGCAGTGTTTCAATCTAAAGGTGTCAGTAAAATGTTATGCACAAGCTCAAGTTTTCAATGCTTTCTAGTACATAATTCTGAATCTTTCCTCCTCGTTATGAAGAGGAATGGAAGAAGAACAGCACGTCACAGATTTTTATTCACTAATATGTCATTCCTCTGCAAGAAGGCAAAACCAAAAAAATCAATTTGTGCTGGAGAAAAGCAGACCTGAGACAGTGTTTGTCATCATAGGCAATATGGGGAGAGTGGGACACTTAGATTTACTTCAGTCTAGAGGAGTGGAGAATAAATCCAAACATGAAGTGTCAGCTTTCGTAAGTAAGAACAAATAAATCAAAAGCAAGTTGGCTGAAAGGGATGAAGAGCATTAACAACCACTGTTGTCAGGTAGGCAACTTAAGGAAAAGCAACAATTGCACTGATGTCAGAGTTCAGAATTACCTATATGTTATTTATTGGACCTTACAATAAATTTGAGCTCAGTACAGCTTCCTGAAAGCCCTACAGTTTTTATTTTTACAACCACTGAGTTTAGTTTCCAAAACTGAGAAACTAAAATTATTCTCCTTTTACCTAAGGTCTTGTAATGACAGGATGTGGAGTAATGGGTTTAAACTGGAAGAGAAGAGATTTAAACTAGATGTTAGGAAGAAGTTATTTACAGTAAGGGTGGTGAGACACTGGCACAGGTTGCCCAGGGAGGTTGTGGGCCCAGGACTCCCTCCCTGGAGGTGTTCAAGGCCAGATTGGATGAGGCCTTGAGTGAGCTGTACTAGTGGGAGGTGTCCCTGCCTATGGCAGGGGGTTGGAACTAGCTGATCCTTGAGGTCCCTTCCAACCTTACCATTCTATGATTCTATGCTATATTTTTCCCTCCAATGACTTCTCTCAATTATTCAATGCATTTTAAACCAATATTAAAAATGAGAGAGAGGGCTCAAAGAGTAGACTGAGTAAATTCATCATATATCTCCCATTTTGACTTATTAAGAGTCTTGGTCAAGTAAGGATAAGTCAACACAGGACCACAAATGTTGTCAGGGATGTTAAGTTACCACTGCTTTTTAATGAATATCTAAGGTTATCTTTCTTCCTCTCAGCTATACATGAATGTCAAAATAATTCAGAAAGGATTCTTTATTTTAGTTAATTACTAGAGAGGAAGCTGGTTTAAAAGTCTTTCCTGTTCTTCTGCACAGGTATTCCACATTAACCTGCACATCATAACTGCACATGGCTTACTTTTTGCTTCTGCATCAGTCATTCCTATTCAACTCTTATGCTAAAGAATGGTGACATCTTCTTATGACAGCAGCTGAAATCTTTCCACCTTCCAACTTGTACTGCAACTGAAATAATTCTCTGTTGAAATATCCTCAAGAGCTTTCAACTGAGACTTAAAGCCCCTCTCCCCACTCTGTAGTCACATGTGTGTCACACCAGATATTGAAGATGTGCACCAAATCTGAACAGATAAGCAATGCAAATGGGGCAGAGCACATAGAGGGGTGGCCTGCCAATGTCAATGCCACACAGGTCAAATCTAACCCAAAATCTCATGAGTCCCAGTGTCAGGTCTCAGTCACAATAGTGAATCCCAGAGTACATCCAGTTCTAACAACAAGCATCGGCAGCTATGGAGACTACATGAGCACAGACTTTTCCCTCATCCATTTTTACAGTCCTAAGTTCATTGTAACCCAAAATCCAATAATGCATTAGCTGAGGAGGAGGAGGGCAACAGGAGATAATGGCTGACAGAAACCAGAACCCAGGGCCTGTTGGTCCCCCATCACCCTTAGAATTTCACCTAAATAATAATAGTAAATGGGAGATGTTACACGAAGTTTAGGAGCTACAGTTTCACACACAGCAATGATTCACACCCTCTTTACAGTGAGGGTGGTGAGACACTGGAACGGGTTGCCCAGGGAAGTTGTGGCTGCTCCCTCCCTGGAGGTGTTCAAGGCCAGGTTGGATGAGGTCTTGAGTGAGCTGTACTAGTGGGAGGTGTCCCTGCCTATGGCAGGGGGTTGGAACTAGCTGATCCTTGAGGTCCCTTCCAACCTTACCATTCTATGATTCTATTGTCTCTTTCTGTAAATGTGCTCAGTTCACCAGGAAGAGTTATAACAGCAGCCAGCAGTATCCACAATAAGAATTTGTCAATGATCTACTGACCTATCTCAAGGTCTCTGAGACTGAGTTTCCCTTCTGTGTTCTGAATGGGAGTTATTTGAGCCAAAAAAAACAGCTAAGCGGTGATGATTCACAAGCTGATTGCAAAGTGGAAATTGAAGTGCTTCCAATATAGCTTATTTGATCCATTCTCTTCATTGTTTAATTTGCAACTCTTTATTACTAAATTAAGGGCTTTAAAATCAGGCCAGAAGCTCCTGGAACTCTGGCTTTGGTTTCTAAAGCAAAACAAATCATTCCTACCCCAGAAATGCCATCAGGTTAGAGTATGAACAGATTAGCAGCTTTCATTTAACGTAACAAAGCCCAATTTTCAGGTAAAATAGATGTGATTTTAAGGCAGCATTGATGGGTCTAGAAAAAAAAGCAACAAAATACCTGTGTGGGTGCTGATAATCTATTTGAGAAAGTGCCCTTCCTAAAACAAAGTTACCAAGACTACCTTTTCACTAGCAAGCAGCTTGAAACACATGCAATGTAAAACTCACCCCCCTGTTATTTCTGGCAAAGTATCTACCTGGAATCTTGTCCTTTCTGCAGCATAGACTTGGTAGTGAAGCATGGCTTGCAAGACTTTCTTGTGGCCATCTGGTACTAAGCAGACAGCCCCTAGGATCTCCAGCACAGCAATCTTGGTCTTAATGTTTTCAGTCTGTAAGCTCTGGGAGATGATGTTGATACTTTCTGGGTGAGCCAGGACATGAGCCCGTCCTTGGGAGTTGTTCATCAGTGCCTTGATGCATCCTATAACGGATGTATGTATACGGCTTTCTGAGGTCTCATAGTCCATGCTCTTCAGGAAGTTCAGCAAACAGCTCAGGCCATCCAGCTCAATAAACCTGGTCACAAACCTGGAGGGGGGAGAAAAAAAATTTTAAAAAAAAATCAACACATCAGGTATTAAAAAAAAAAAAAAAAAAAACAAAAAGTAAAAAAAAAAAAAAAAAAAAAGAGGAAAGTAGATCAAAGGAAATTTCTTTTAAAGCATTGTTATTCAGTTCTGGACCTGTAAATCTGGCTAAATTTTAGTCTAAATTTCATAGGGTAATTCCCAGGTATTTAATAAAAACAAACCAACCAACCAACCAAACCTGGCTAAGAATGGCATGTCACAGTTTCAGGGTAATTGTGCTCTATCACTTATGACCCTACTGTGCATTCAATGTGTTCTTTGATGCAGTTACCACCAAACACCTGCTGTGGACCACTCCAGTATCTGCTGCATTTTCAAATTCCTGAACCTTACATACATGCTAACACACACAAGATACCTTTCCATATCATATTATAATCATAGAAAGAGTCTGGATTGGAAGGCCATATGGATCATCTAGTTACAACCCCCCTGCCATGGGCAGGGACACCCTACCCTAGATCAGGCTGGCCAGAGCCTCATCCAGCCTGCCCTTAAACACCTCCAGGGATGGGCCCTCAACCACCTCCCTGGGAAACCCATTCCAGGCTCTCACCACTCTCATGATGAAATTCCTCCTCACATCCAGTCTGAATCTACCTACCTCCGGATTTGCTCCATTCCCCCTAGTCCTGTTATCCTGATATCCTAAAAGGTCCTTCCCCAGCTTCTTTGTAGACCCCCTTCAGATCCTGAAAGGCCACAATAGGTCACCTTGGAGCCTCCTCTTCTCCAGACTGAACATTCCCAACTCTCTGTGTCTCTCCTCATAGCAGAGGGGCTCCAGTCCTTTGATCCAGTGTTGGAGCGGGTCCAGAGGAGGGCCACAAAGATGATCAGAGGGCTGCAGCAGCTCTGCT
>VWZE01010820.1:0-75204 GCA_013396675.1 Eubucco bourcierii
GCTGCTACTCTGCTGTGTTGTCCTTCCAACAGATGTCGGTTGGAATGACAGATGAATCAGATGAAACAGATGAATGTTGCAGATCCTGATGTTAAAGGGAGAAGAAAATTCATTATTTCTGAAATTCAGTTTTCCTGTGTCCTCCCCCACTTGGAATTTTGGACTGCACAAAAGGTTGATGATACATCAGTGTTTTATTGCACAGGCAACAGCTCCGTGAGCGCCTGCCCACTCTATGCAACGTGCTGGTGGTGTGCAGTGGGAATCGAATGCTGCCTGTTCATGTGTATGCATCTCTCCTTGTGAAACGTACGTGCAGAGGAAGAATGTTATGCTTTGGTTGACTTAGTTTTGGTTGACTGAATTTAATACAAAATCCAGAAACCGCAAACATCAAAAGTATCCTAGAGAGCAAATCCGTGCTGCCAGGTCCCCACCGTAAGCAGTTGTACTTTCTCAATGTCTGTATTTTCTTCAGCTCTCAGACCAGTGCTCAGTTAGTGGCAAGCAGGGAATATGCATTTCAGATACATTGTTTTGTGCTACAAATACCCATAATGTTTAATCTGTGTGTTGTGAAAGTTGTGCTACATCTGGTGGTAGCAGCGAGCCTGCACTTCACAGTTGAGACCTTGCAAGTGCAAATCTGCACCTGGCTCTCCACAAGGATAGGCAGTGGGTTCCTCGGCTTCGAGCACTGGGACGTTGTTCTTAGGCGGTGTAACTGATTTTGTTAAAAATGAAACACCCATTTCTTCCACTGTTCCTTTCAATAAGACCAAGTGACCTTCTCTTTGAAAATTTTAAAAAAAACTCAAAAAAAGTAATCTTAAATTTTTTAGAAAGCTTTCTGTGAACCTGCTGTTGTACCCTGAATCCGAAGCAAAAGGCATTGTTTCTCACCAGAGGTAGGAACAGAATATAAGATTCAAAACAGATTTTGGGCTGCTTTCCTTCCATTTTATGTATTATTCCTTAAGTTCTGGCTCTGAATCTAGGCCATTTTTACATACCTGTAGGTAACAGTTAAAATTAATGGCGTTTGTTCCATTGAGTTTAATGGGACCTGCTGTATGTTAGATCTTAAGCGTGGGGTGACCTGTGTGCACAAGGGAAACCTTAAGACATTTGCTTCTCCCTAGATGAGTTGCTTAGCAGATAGTCTGCTACTGCAAGCAGATTGGTACTTCCCTTTGTACTGTGGAGGGTGGAGGTATCCAGTTCAGAGATAATTATCAGACCAAGATTACAGTGTTTGCCACTAGGATCAGCATCTGTTTACACTTGTCACACCGTTGTATTTTATATGAAGCAGCTGTTTCCTTTACTGAGAAGTTTTGCAGTAATCTTTTGCAGAGATGCTTGTTGTGTCATTTTTTTTCGGTATTTCCCTTTTGATAAGTTCAAGTGGCTGAAAATGCAGTTCCTTAAGAGTCCAGAAAAAATGAGATTTACTTTTTTAAATACCTGCCAACTTCCCACCCATAGTAACTTTACCTCCTTCCTTCCTTAGCCAGCTTTGTTTTTGGGGCCGTGACACAGCTCTGCCCATGTAGACCATTTGCTGCATCTCAGTAGACCAGAGTTGCATCAAGAGGACTTTCTGGGGTGGGAGTTAGATATTTTGTGGTCATATATATGTTAATACATATATACTCTTTGGGTCAGGGTTTGGCTTCGCGTTGTGTCTTGCACAGCACCAGGCAGGAGTTGAGAGCTGTGTGACAGCTGCAGGCAAAAAGTTCACCATCTGATCCCCTGTAAGTGCCAGCTACTTTTGTTTGTGTTTTGCTCCTATGGTGATAGCAGCTTTAGAGTCTACTTCCTCCATACCCCTCAAACCAAAACAAACCTTTTTCTTGAGTCTGAAGGTACATTATGAAGTGCATATGTTAGGTGCAGGTTTTGACTAGAAAGACATGCTGAACACTAGCTAGTTGATTTTGGTTTTTACATTTTAGGTGTTCAGATCCTCTCAGACCTTGGTGCTTCTATCCTGTCCTGTGTATTGGGCAGACAAGCAATTTAGAGCTGCCTTCAGGCAGTCCTGTGGTCCAGCTTTGTTTAGCAAAGGGAAATGGCAAGATCCAGTTCTCACTTAGTAGTGGCATGAGTTACAGAAGCATCTGCAGTTTATTTGTGTGAAGGAGACTCTGCGAGGGAAGGACCAGGCTTCCCTGCATGCCATTCCTCTGTCATTGCAGCGGGGCTCAGGTGGGTGTGCAGCAGGTGACTGTGTGGCACCTGGATGCTGTGAGGCCTGTGAGAACTGCTCAGATCCTCAGCTCTGATAACCTTTTGGGCTGTCCCTGTGGTGTCTGAGAGGCAGTCAAGGTTTTAGAGTGAGAAATAAGAATAAGTTCTATAAACAAGAAAATGATGATACTTTATTGCTACTAGGTTTGAAAAGGCCTGACTGCTGTTCACCTGCAGTCCCAGGTAGGTTTGGAATTATTGTTTCAAATGTTTCTGGTTGGTATTGCCTGTACTAGACGTGGACACACATGCATGTACATGAGCATCTACACAGCTGTTAGTGATTATCATCTGTTGTTCCCCTGCTGCTGCTGGACATGAGTGCCCATCTACTATCTGGGTGCACGTGTGTGCACTGTGTTCTCTTGGTGAGTTGATCCCCTTTCTGAAGGTCAGCACGGTCTGCATTTGTTGGTGTGATGATGCTGAGGTTTGTTTAAGGGTGATAATGAACAACCTGCATGCGTCCCTTTCCAAGGGGTGCTGCAGTAATTGAAACTAGGCTCTTAGAACATGATGACAAAACCTGTGATTTGCTAGGTTTCCTAGAGTCTTTGATGGTAGTGTTGAGGAGGTTTATGCTGCCAGTTCATTAATGGAGAAAATACTGAACCATAGAAGCTTCAACAGTGAGCAGCAGTTCAGTTGGTTCTGTATCCTGCAGACAAACAGCCTCATTTGGTGAGATTTGGAATTTGACATGCACATTATCAGGCCATACCTCCTTTTTTTCTTTTTTTTTTTTTTTGTTTGTTTGTTTGTTTTGTTTTGGTTGGTTGGTTGGTTTGTTTCGTTTTGTTTACTCAGACAGACCTCATTTTACATAGGAGGGATTAGCATAGTTATTTTGAAATGGTTGTTTCAGTCTGCTGTCTGATTTGGGTTGATTTGCAGATTTAGGTGATTTCTGTTTATCTCCATGTATTATTCTCACACATCTGAACATGTATTTGCTTTACTTCTTGTGGCTGGCCTCACCATAGCAGTCATAGGTATTGTACTGCAGTTCCCAGTCTGTTGATAAAGAGAACTGGGCAAGAGCAGAAAACAAGTATTGTTTCAACTCCCTGTCTCCAAGGGAAGGCTGATCAGCTTTTGTTGAGAACAGCAGTCAGGGATTGCTTTGTGTCTCTTACTTGTTTTTTAACTTCTTGGTGCCAGATCCTTCAGCGCAGGCAGTGCCAGGAAAAGACTTGTGCTCCCTGGATTAGTGGTGTCACTTGTCCACAAAGACATTGCAATACTGACTTTTCCAACCCAATAGTGAGTCTGATGTGGTAGTTAGGACTCCAAACAGGATACTTTCTGTCTCTAGGTTGGAGTTAATCTTATTTTTTTGTTGCCAGCATCTTTCACTTGTTGTGGCAGTTTTTCACATTCTGTTGTTAAAGAATTGTAACTATATTTTCTGGTTCAAATTCTGTGCCTTAATCTTCTTCTAGTTCAACTGCCGTCTCTCTGGGTGAAAAGAAACACAGAGTATTTTGTCTACACCCTGCCAGTGCTGTTTTACAGTCTCCATGAATATCTAGCCACATGCACTTCACAGTTTAATATAAGTAAAAATTTGGGGGAAGGGTGTGCTTTGCTAACAACAGTTCTACATTCTTTTGATATGTGTGGTTTCCTGTGAAAGCAGATAGCATTTTATTTTTAAAATGAAGAAGATAGTCGTTGTGGATCTCCAGGCTGCACAGTCTGAACAATGACTAAAGTATTCTTCAAAAAGCCACTAGAGATATGTTACTCCTGATTCACAGCTGAAGCAAGCAAGGAGATTGTTTAGTTGGTGGCAGCACTTCCACTCTGGTTGGGAACACAGATTGGGTTTGAGAAATGGGAGATTCTGAGCCTTGTGCTTCTTTTCACCAGTGCACACCCTGCCACAGTTGAAATAGGCAGATTAAACCTCTTAGCTGATTACAGTTATTTGAAGACTTTTTTTTGGTTTGTACTACGTATCTGTTCTGTTCAGAACTGTGAGGGAGAAATCCTATCAGAATATGCAGGTTCCATTCAAGAGTTTCATTGGACTGTGTTTCTGCAGCTGTGGATAATGCAATTTTTAAAAAAAGAGTGATTTCTTCAGCAGGTTGCACTGGAGATGATGGCACTGAGTTAATACTTGATTTCTGTTCTCAGACTTGCAGCAGCCTGCTGTGTAACTGTAGGCACATTAGTTCCTTGCCCAGTGCCTGATCTGTTCTATCAGTAAAACAGTGGTACTAATGCTCTGTCTTCTGAGACCTGTTAAAGACTTGAAGAAACTGCAGTAGAAATTAGTGCTCTGGCTCCAATGGGCAGGTTGTGAGTTAGAGTTAAAATAGAAATTTGCTGAAGAACCAGGCAATTGTTGACAAAAGCTAGTTGCAGTTAGCAAGAGATAATATGTGCTTGAAAAAGCTCCCTTTGTGTCATAAATCTGTGCCTATGTGCGCACACACATGAAATACAACAAACGTCTGTCTATGAACAGACGAGCTGGGCTTACCACTTCACGCAGCTTTGAAACTTCAGCACTTCAGCAAACTAATAGTATTAATTTGCACTTTGAAAGTGAAGTAACAGATTTGAGTCTGTTTAAGACCTCCATGGAATTTGGGAAACCAATTGGTAGTGTTTAATGGTAGTCAAATAGTTCTTTTGTTGAGGTTTGGTGCCTGCAGAAGCACGGGCAGATGAGCATCCACCTAGTGTGATGCAGAACTGAACTAATACACCTGTCTGAGTCATTGCTTGGCCCTCTATCCTTTTTGCTAGCCATCATAAAATGCATGTATATTAGCCTGGGTCACAGACTTGCACAGTGTTGTTCTTTCTCTATTAATTTCTTTTATTACTACTTTTTATACTGTGGTAGCCTGCACAAACCAGCCAAACTCGGACCACATGGTGGCAGGTGCTTTAAAATAGTAGAGCATCTACCTCTAAGAGTTGTAACCCCCAAGCTGCAGCCAGTATGCTACATTTACAGAAATGCCTCTGATAGCAAGCAGAAGTGTATTAAAGTTTGGCTGCCCTGATTGTTGTGTAATTCACTACAAAAATACACTTCTGCTTGGCCTAAAACTTACTGGACAATTATATTAAGTTCCCAAAAAGACTAGATTAGGGTAAACCAGTTGCAGCAAAAGCATCAGAGAGATTGCAGGATTCCAAAAGAATAAGACATTTGAAAGGCAAATGACTTCAAAGAGCAGGAGTGATTGGACAGTTGGCCACTAGAGTAGTATTCATCTCTTGCCTTAAGTTTATAACTTCTAAGGCATTAAAAGTTTCTGTCAGCTATTCTATTAAAAAACCCTGAATTGACAGCACTCCTTTTTTTCCCTGTTCTAATACTAATGCTATAAAAATAACTTTTCCTCAAAGTTTGCTCCGAATACTGATTATGTTTTTTGTGAAGGTTTGTGAAGGCAGTCCCAAAAGAGTCATGGTTGCTGGAATTCATTATGAAGCATGAAAAGTGAATACTATAGCTGGCAACTTTGTCTTAAAGCAGGCAAATCACAGATTACTCTCGTGAGACAGGTAAAGACAGAGTATTTGGAGAAACCCAGAAGGGAGCAAGTTTCAATTAGCCCCCCAGCTCTAAGATCTGTAACTAGAAAAATATACCCACAGAACAAGTGGTTCTCAGTCATTTCACTGATCTGCTAGTCGCATGTGGTTACAACTCTCATCACTGCTCCATGTTTTCGGACTACTGCTAAAAAGAATCTGAAGTGATCTTGAAACAGGCCATCCTTATTTCAGGGAAGATCAGTTTGCATTCGGTACTCCGAGTTAGCGTTTGATGTTGCTCAGGGAGCAAACTGTACTGGGCAAAGGGCAGCATTCCACAGCATGATCTCCTGGCTTCTGTGTGTGTTCTGTTCTCACCAGTGCAGCTCAGCAGAATGTGATTTACTGTGATTATCTCAAGAAAAGCAGAAACCCCTCTTGCTGCTCCTGGGTGTTCATGTGGCATAAATGACACGTTCTATAAATGTGGTGTGCTCAGAGGTGTCACAGACCTGTGGGTACATCCAGACTCATTCTGTAGCATGCCTGTTATAGGAGGTGTAACAGAAGTGCAAGCCGCAGTTAATTCAAAGATGTCTCTTAGAGGCACAAATGGTTGTGGAAGCTTAGCAGAGACAAGCCCAAGCAGTGTGCATCTCAATTTTGGGGTGTGATAATTTTTTTTGGTAGAAGATTACCATTGTATTACTTTTCATCTGTGTGTACTTTTCATCTTCAAGGGGAAGAAAAGATGATTTGGAGTAAAGGGGTAAACTAGAGGGTTAGATTAGAGGGTTTAGAAACAACCCACAATTTAGATTGTGTGTTATTTTAAATAATTTGAATACAAATAATTTTTTGCTGGTGCATTTTGTCCTGTAATGCTAATACTTAAAGAGTAATCTGCTTTGTTTGCAGGTATATGTCTCGAGTCCATGGTATGCATCCCAAAGAAACCACACGTCAGCTGAGCTTAGCAGTCAAGGATGGGCTCATTGTTGAAACCCTGACAGTGGGGTGTAAAGGGTCAAAAGCTGGTATTGAACAAGAGGGATATTGGTTGCCAGGAGATGAGATTGTGAGTATAAAGTCTATGAGAAGATAAGTCATGCTTTCTGGTATCTTAGCATGAAACTCCTTTTAATTTCTTTTTAAAGATATTTATAGCTGCTGTACTGGTGCTTTTGAGGGAAGTAATGCACTCTTAAACTTTTAAAATCTTTTTTATTCTAATGAAACTCTTTCTTCTTGAATTTCGAGTTTTCTTCTGTAACTGGTAAAGGTCTTCGCCCAATTATTCCTCACTTTTATGCAGTATTCTCTCCTACAACTGCATAGTAAATACTATTGGTGTTACTTGAAATCTTCAGACATCCTGAAATCTCAAAGAGGCAATCTTTTTTAAAAGCCACCATTTTTTATTAATCTTACTGTAATCCAAGTCTGTGGAAGAACTCCTGTCTTTAAAAAATGCAGCAAGAAGTTGTGCATTTTTTTATAAACACACATGGGAAGATGTCTTTTACATACACCTGTGAACACAAAGGCAGTTAGGAAGGATTTTCCTAGCAAATTACTTGCAAGCATCCAGACATTGTTTTACTGGATGTGCAAAATAAATATTTAAACCAAGTTAAACAGATTGGAAGTTCTGTGAAGAAGAGTGTTTACAAGACCGTGTTTTCGTGATGAAAAAAACCCAAAACTAACCCAAACCAACAAAACCCCACAAAAATTTGGAAAAACTTTAGAGTACTTGAACTAGTAACTGTTGCTTTGGAATACAAATTGGATTCAGTACTAGGAACATGGACAACCTTGGCTCAGACATAGATAATAATTTAGATTTTGAGGAAAAACTACTTGGGAAAATAAATTTTAACATCCACCAAAATACTCACTGCAGGCATCAGTAAGAATCCCAAAGTGAAGCAACAACTTACTTTTTAAAGTGAGAGAAACAGAAAGCAGAAACAAGCAGCACCTGTAGAAAAACCAGTTTGGTTAAAATTATACCAGTTAAACCAATTCACCAATCCGTATCAAACATCACCATAATGTTTGATATGTTTTCTGTGTTGCACCCACTGGGTAATTTTACAGATGCTTTGCCTGCACTTGATCAAGATGCAGTTTGTAGTTTGGTGTAATTCAGTACTGCTCAGATCTGGCACTAATGACTGTTGAACCACCAGCTCAAGTTACGTTTCAGTGAGGGCAAACACACAGAAATCTTTTCAGGAATCTACTTGTAGGAGATAGAACTCTGAAACAGGGTGGTTCATGATGGAGCAGCAATTTCAAGCTCATCAAACTTTAGCACTTGCAGACAGATTCGTGACCCATTTATCAAACTCTGTTTGACTGGTACTACAGGACTTGGAAAGCTCAGTGTGAAGGAGACTTGAGAACTGATCCACCACTTACTGACATGATTTTTTTCATGGTTTTTGGCAGCGCAGTGGAAGTCAGTAAGGAACAGCTATTCCATGGAGTTAACAAAGAAATACCTTGCAGTTGTCCTGCCCTTGGTTTTTATTTGAGCATTTACTGGATATTTCTTTACATTTTAAAAATGCTTTGAATCAAAATGTTAGCATTTTCAAGCCACATTCAAGTGAATAAATTACTGACCTGGGCCACAGAACTGCTGAGCACCTGTACCTGTTACTCACTTAGGTGCCTGATTGTAGGCTGCCACAGGGCCCGAAGGTACTGGGTTTAATGCTGACTGTGGGATGATTGCTAATTGCTAATAGTAACTCTAAGTATACAGATTGTGGAAGCACAAAGAAATCGTTAGCTAATCCATGGTGCTTACTTACAAGTCTCCAAGCATCTGCCCTATCCCACACATGGACATAATGATGGATCTCTGCAGTAAAGACACAGCTCTGATAGGGTAACTCTTAGCTGTCAGAGGATTGTGCTAAAAAATGGTGCTACTTTACTATCATTATTCTATCAGCATGTTGAAGCTATGGTAACAAAATGAAGCATAATATCATACATTCAGAGTTACCACAGAAAAGAACAAACTGAGGTGCAAAGACAAAACAGTTTGAAGGTATCAAATGGGACAACTCACATCAAAGGGAATATTCTGAAAAAATTGGGAGAATTACCATATTTGAAATAGTGTAAAATTTTTCTCTCAGATATATGTAGGAGAAATATTTCCATATAAGTTGGTAAATTTAAAATGTGGAGTCCATGGCCAAATGTGCTGTATTGCAACTGACATTTAAGGGTTGGTGTCTATACAAGAAATTCGCTGCTCATACTGCTCTGGGGTTTGTGCTTGCATTCCTTTTCTTTGCTCATTTGCCCTCTCTACAGGTGATCTGCACACCTTCAGAATGTGTTCTCATCCTACAGGCTTTCTCATCTAGCAGGTTATCAATGAATTTTGCACTAAATAAATGAGAGACGAAATTATTCTCCTTTGCCATCCATGATTTTAGTTAGGAATTTTGCATTTTCATTGTGTGTTGATGCCATTATTATGTAACTTACAAAAATCTCTGCAGATTTTCTTTTTTACAAGGGAAATACCAGTCCTGAAATCTGGTAATGGAAGGTTACTTTTTATTTCTAAAAGCTTTATTTCTGTCTCTCACAGAACTGGTGGAATTGGAAACTGCCACGTACTATCAGCATAAAAGAAATTACCTCCTTGCTCTTCAAGAGTAGAAAAAGAATTGCAGATTGATGTTCTTAACTGTTTTTAATGTAGCTGGTAAAACAGACAGGAAAAGCAGGTCTCAGAGAAGAGAATCATGAATTTCCTTACCTGTTCATTTCTGTTTTCACTTATGCTATGACATTTATGTAGTTTTATCTGTGTAAAAATAGTGCTTAGTTTATTCCCAATAAAAGAAATCAAATTAAAGCACCAATGTCACATAGCTTTATGCCGTAGAGGTACAGTTCATAGAGTTAGTTTGTCTTCCTTGTTTCTGTATTGTGTGGTTTTTCTACAGACAGTCTGCATTGAGCTATTTTGAGCATGTAATGTGCTAAAGTCATAAAGCTGTTCTGACACAGAGCGAGGCATTATGGATGCATAACTTCAGTTTACATGTGTTCATAAAGCCAAACAATACTGTGATCTTCTAAAAGAAAGCTGTGTTACTAACACATCTCTACTGTTTGCATCTGAATGCAACATATCTGATAGCAGTGCTGTGATTTGAAGTTGTTTTTTAGTGGCTACCTTCTCTAATGTGATGTGCAGAGTAAGGATTCACACTAAGTTAAGGCACTTTGAGCTATTTCTTCCCTGACAAAACACATACGAGGTGATTATGTTTTCAAGAAGTTACTCTCTTACAGAATTCTGTTTTCTGATCATGTAATTGATTGCTGGTACAGAGAGCCAGCAATTTTTCTGGCTAAGTTAAGTCTGGCATTGGGATTTACAGTAATTTTCCCATGCATTGCGTCCTCTACATCTCTAAATTATTGCCTCTCAAATCTTGCCTTACAGATGTTTACAAGGTGCGGTGGAGAGTGTGCTGTTGGCAGGGGCTTTCCCGTGCCCTTTCCCAACACACTCACACATTCAGAACTTGCTAGCTTGGTGGGCACTTCCTGCTGTTTTAAATCCAGAAAGTGCTGCTACTTGCTCACTCTCTGCATTCCTGTCATTTTAACCTTTGTGATTTTAACCTGTCATTTTAACCTACTGTGAGTTTTGAAGGTGATTCTGTTAACACTAGTGAGCCTAGGCACACACTCAGTGATTGTTGTGATTTGATGTATTGCAAGTTCATTTTTGCTAGGATCAGTCTATGAGAAAGGAATATTTTGGCTGTTATGTTTGTGTTAATTCAAATTGCTTTAGGTTGAACAAAAGCTGGATTCCTTACTTGCCCAGCTTAATTGCTTTTGTAATTATATTGATTTTTCCGTACTAGGTCAGTATTGGTAGCCAGAAGCTGGTTTTTGAACTGGCTATGTCATCTTCAGTCTCCATAAATATGAAGATAATTGCAAAAAGCTGAAGAACAGTGACCCTGAGGGCTTGAATCTTTTCTGTACATAAAATACATTTTAAATTAAAACCAGCCAGACAACAGCAAACCAAACCTCAAACCAAAACCAACCTATGTAGCTACCAATCAGTGCTAACAAGAATAGGGACTTGCAACTAACGAAGCTGAGGAATGCTTTACAGTGCATCCCATTCATTTCTGCTAGGAGCAGAAGGATAACGTGAAACAGAATACTGACAGCCAGTGCCTTCATCATGAAAGCTTTTAGAAGTAGAAGGCACAAGGAGGAAGAACATGTCACACCCAGTGAAGAAAAACTCCCTTCACCGTTGAAAAATTCTCCATTTGTCTTAACCTGTCTGCATTGCCTTTAGTCTGCAGTCCTGTGTGAGTTCAGTGGTCCAAAGCCAAACATGCCCCAAATCACAAGAGTTGCTATTTCTTGCATATTTTAACAAATTGAGGATTTTCCAGGCTGGAATGGAGCAGGTAGCTTCCTAATTGTTGTGTAAACACCAGTGTTCTTTACAGTTGGTGATTCACTGATGCAAATAGTTAGTGAATGATCCTGTGGGAGAGAAAAGTTCAGACTGGCTTGCAGGTCTTACTCCACACATCAGGGACAGTGTGTGAGGAGGCTTTGAGTATAAGACCAAGTAACATTCTGGTCATGCGAGAGCAATCCAGGGATATGAGCTTCTGGACCTCTTGGAATCTTTCTCTTTTGTCTCTCTGTCCATCCTCTAAGGTCCCATCACTCAAAGCGCATTTTGCCAAGAGGCTGCCATTCTACCAGTCCCCACAGTGTGCTAAAAGCAGAAATTTTACTTGCACAAAGTGACCTAATGTAAAATTCTACCTACTAATGAAGCAAAAACTAGTGTCCACTGGTGTAATATCCTACTGCAAACTTGCCAGAGTTCACAAATATTTCCAGATTGCCAAATCAAAGCGCAAAATATTTTGTGCTTGTGAAGCAAGTTAGAATTCTGAACTCCCCCATGTCATGGATGAGAAATTCTTGGTGTGTTAAAACCAAGACCCTCTTTGGTTTTGCATTAAGGCTGTTGGCATGCAGCTTGTGAGCATGGGCTTACTGCCGTTCCAGAGGCTCCTCCTGTCTCCAGATGGGTTAAGAATCATGAACAATTCTCTGCATTCCTTTTCCAGTCTTGTTTTCCTCTTTGCATCTGTTTGGGAGTATTTCTTCCCTCTCCTTGGCTCATCCTTATTTTCAGTCCCCCCCATGCTTCCTTCAACCTTCATCTTTGCCAGCCTTTCTCAGCTTTGCCAGCTTGCCTTTTACAAGTCCATTCAGCATAATGCCATATTCTGCTCTGTGGCTTTCACTCTCTGCTCTAGATTGAGATACTGATGATGTTGTTCATAGATTCCATCAAATGTTTTTTTGATTGGACGGGTATTTTGAATGTTGGTTTACCTGTGGGTTTGAAGTGAGATAGCCAAACTAATCTGTACAAGGCTTCTGTCACGGGACTTAACTGTTGCTAATGGACTAGATGACATAGCTCAGCCCATCATGAGTTTATTCTGAAAATCTTCATTTTTTCCCCCACTTCTTTTGTGCCAACCCTGACCTAGTAATAGTTGGTTTATTAACTTCCTGTGTTCAAAATGCTCTGCATCTCTGGCAACTGTTTTGAATCTTTTATTGTTATGTCATGCTGGTCACTGAATGAAACTTCACTGAAGCTGATGGGCTTATTAATATTCATGCCTCATTCACAATAAATGCATGCCTTTGTATCACAGACAGCTGAAACTGTTCCAGCCACACTTACACCACAGGGAACATGGACAAGAAGCTGGAGATTTAAACTGAAGTGTGTTGGAGATTCTGCTGTTGGTTCAGATTAAATGTTTCTGCAAATGCAGAAACGTCAGCCTAGGAAAACACGGAAAACTTTCATGGAGAAAATAGGGCCAGAATAGCAATGTAAATATGTTTTAAGAAAGAAAAGGGGAGGGAGAGCCGTTTTGTGTCCAGCTCCTCATGGAAGGAGACTCGGAACTTCAGTCAAAGAGATGGTTTCTTTCTGGTCAGGATTCATGCTCCTTCTAGGGGAACGAAACATTCACATATAGGAAGTGGAAATAACAGGTGTTGCTCCAAATAAATTCTTCACACCATCACTGATATACGTCTCTAATGGAAACAGCCTCCAAACCTTCTCTTGGCTCAACCTAAGCAGAAAAGGCGACATTAGCAGCAGAAGCAAATCCACTTTCAAAAGAGCTAAGTTGAAAGTTTCTATTAACCTTGAACTCACATGGAATGTGAAGAAATTAAATACTTTTTTCATTTGAAGCTATTTACTAAGTTCATGGAGAGAATACTTTTATTGTCTCACCTCAGATAATGTCAGCTATTGCTACCCAGACACAATCTTCTTGAAAGGGAAACTGGGATTTCTTCATTACTTCAAGAACACAGCTCATAGGCTGAGAAGAACCATGACAGAGGGTGTAGCAGGCATTTTGACTACTGGTGTGCTACTGCACTTCTTGCAAACACTTGGCTTCGTCTTTAGGAGCTGGAGACTAGCTCTGTCACCTGATAGAAGCCTAGAACATACCTGCAGGGTGGGAGAGGGAATAAAATTCTGCCTGTCTTGGCAGGAATTCAGAGAAGACTTTGGTGCTTTCTGACAGGAAGAGAAACTGACAATCAGGTAATTGCACAAACTTAGGCTTGTAGGTTAAAATCAATGAAAGAAAGTCAAAAGTGTTTGGAGAGGCTGTAGAACTCACTGCAGAACTTGAGTCTTCTCACATCATTGTATCAGAAGAGGAAGCAGCTGTTACTGAAGAAAAAGGAAATGGATAATCAGTAGCCTATAAACATATCTGTGTTTAGCATGCACAGTGGAGAAAGGTGTATTGTTCTGTCTTCTGGCTAATGGTTTGTATTGGTCCCTTTAAGAGTAGAATGAAAGAAACTAAAAATAATGTCAGAAAACCCAGCTAAGTGATAAGATATTGACCTAAATAAATATATACATAAGTACATGCACTTGAAATTAGGCAATGAACAAACTCATAGTTGCTTTGGATTTCTTTGCAATAAAATGTGAGTAGTGAATACCTAGAAAATGTCCTACGGAGCCAGTTTCTAGAAATCCATTTTGAAGAGTAAGCCCAAGTTATCAAAGCAAAGGATCTATAAAGGCAGCTGATTTGCAGTGGCCAGATGATCCTGTCTGTACAAGCACATATCATTGTAGCTCTCTGCTTTTGTAGTTTTCTAAGAAAAGGAAGAGTAAGGAAAAGTAAAAGTTTTCATAAAGGGGTTGTAGCTGCTGATGTCTTTTTGGCTTTGAGAGAGAGATGGTGCTTGTGTATTTGCTGAGCACTTTCAGTGAGCCACAGTGTTAGGCAAACAGATGCAAACTAGAGGCAGTGTGTCCAGTACATACAAGGAAACCACAGGGCAGAAAAGGAGCTTGTTTTGATGCCGAATTCAGTGTAAAACATGGTGCAATCTAAGAAACTTCATCGTTATGAAGTCATCTTCCTGGTCAAGTATGGATCCTGTACAGTAATGATACAAGGGGAATACTATATTAAACAACTAGGTCACTGTTTACCTGCTGCAAGGATGGAGTAAGTTCTCTGAGCCATGAAGGAATTAATCCTGGCTTCCTCTGTTTGGAGCCTCACCTATCATTCTAATGAAAGATAAAAGCAGATTCAGTGGGCTGCTGCAAGCAAGTTTACAGGAGTATTTATGCCTGCTAAGGAATAGATGGACCCAAAGAGCAGGAGGAGGGCTGCCCTCACAACAGGCTAGGACCTGTGGCAAAAAACATACACAGTGTCCCCACCGTGTTTGAAACAATCCTGGGAACGGTGTTCCATGCCACGTGGTGTTTGTCTGACCCAGGTAGTACTTGATGTATGCTAGTGTCTGGGTGGAAACCAATACACCTGCCAGAGCTCTGTAAAAAGGGGAAGATTCCTACTAGTGCCTGTACCTGAAGAAGTGCAGCTTGTTTGAAAGAGGTGCAGATGATCCTCTAAGGAATAAAAAGAGTGAGGCTCCAGTCAGTCCAACTCTGCAGATCAATAGCCACATTTAAAAAGATCTCTTATCACAGAGCAGTTACTTGGAAGAGCAGTTACTTGGAAGTTCAACAATACTGCAGAAACGGTGAATAGATGGACAAGGGGAGACTTTTCAAAGCTGAGCGTGATTTAGCATTTCTGCAGTCCTTTAGGACTCTTAGAACTTCCTCTGAGAGTGTTTCAGCCTGCCTTTTGTATGGGGCACAGATTCTGACAAGTACACTGAGAGAGATGTTGGTGAACAAATAATTGAAGTGTGCAATTAACCATTTACAGCAGGTGTGTAAGAAAGAAGCATTTCAGGGTTTGTGAAACGAGAGAAGATAAAATTAAATGTTTGGGTTGATGATTTGAAAACATCTTGAAACACTTATGGAGTGCAAGTACAACTCAAATGGTTTATATTTTGTAAACAACTTCTTTCTGCTGACACGGACCTTGCCATTCTAGATTCCACCACTGTGAAAGACCAAACATGTTGTTACAGTACTGTCTGTCTGCTAATACTCTTCCTTTAGACTAAATGTTGTGAGTTCTTTATCTGCTCTAGGAATTGTTAAAGTGTAGACACTGCAGGGCTGGCCAGGACATTGCACACAGATGGGTCTGAATGACCCAGTGGAAAGACCTGTGTGTGCATGGGTGTGGAGGAGAGACACGGAGAAACACAACACAAAGAAACTCTGGAGAAGCACTAGAAACAGGATCCCTGGTGGAGGGGAAAACCCAAATAGTGCTGTGGGGCCAGGCTGGTGCCACAGAGGAAGTTCTGGGAGCCATGAGCTCTGTTGAAAATGCATCCCATTGGATTTAGGGTGACAGAACAGTGTGTATGCTGCTCATAGACAAAGATTGGTGCCCCAAAGAGGTAACTGACGGAGAACTGGTTTGGCCATCTCAGTGACCCTTTTGTTCTTTTACCTTACTGGTTGGGTCCAAAGGATATCCATACTTTGAATGGTTTGGGAAATCCAGTTCAACAGTGTGAAAACAGCACATCCCCACAAAGAGGAGTTTTATGAATACAGTTTTGCCTTTTCCCCCCTCCCGTTTTCCTCTCTCCACCTCCTGATAATACAGTGACTTAATACCAAGTATCTGGGCTACTATTAAGGGACTTGGAAAAAACAGATTAACAGGTAAGAAATGAGCTATGCTAATGGAATGTACATTATAAAAAGGCAAATTGATCCTTTTAGACAAAGTCTAAGAAAGGAGATTATGTTATTTTCATGTGGAATTTAGAGGAAAAGAAACGTACTAATTGGTTTTACCTTTTCCTTTTTTCTTTTTGTTTTTCTGTTTTTGAGGTTTTTTTGTTTATTTGGGAGTTTTTTTTTGTTTGTTTGGGGTTTTTTTTGTTTGTTTGGGTTTTTTTAACCAATGATTGTAGACTTTTTAAGGTGCAGAAGTGACTCAATAGTTACAATTGTTATTGTTAGTTTTATTGTCAGTATGTGCTTCACATCTCCTATTTAATGGTATGCTAATTGTACAGCAGGATGTCACATTCTCCAACATACAGACCCCCTATTTCAATTACAGCTAAGTAAATCTCCATTACTAATGAGTAAGCATTTCTTTTCCACATACATTTGCATAATGGACATTTTCTTTATGCCTGAAAGTTACTCTTTCCTTGACAAGTATGTATTATATTCTGCAGTAGAGACTGTGACATGATGTTTCATTCCTTTCTGTATTTAAATTACCAGGTGTCCTGGATAGCCTGACATTGTCTATCCCGTGTTATTTTTCTGTACTTCCAGAGTAAATTTATTTATTTACTTTAAGACAACCTGCTTAAGACAATCATAAAAAAACAAGCTTACATATTGTTTATAAATTAAGCTGTATTTTGAAATTGCTGCATCATTTCATTCATGTTGCTATGAAATCTCAACTATTTTTGTCAGTGCAAAGTGACCTTTATGATAGAATGTTTCACCAATTTGAATATAAAGACCAAGTGACCCACATCACTGCAAGGTCCCACTCTGCTTAAAAGATCATAGCTCCCCAGCTGTTCAACACAATCGCCCAAACAGACATTCACGGCCCTGATGATGCATGTGTTTACAAATGCAATGGGAAGCAGAGTAAAGTCATGGGGGAAAGCCTCCTGTTCCATCTGAGCTATGCAGCTTTGCCACGAAATCTGCTCCCTCGTGGGGTTTGTGGCCACTGAACTGCCGAACATGGGCAACTGGGTCCTGCTGCAGAGGATTCGCTTTGTCTGCCAACATGGTGATCCAAGAGGCTTTCCCTGCCTTGTGACAGGACACAAGGATATTGGCAAATTGAGTCCCCATGGTGGAGATCCTTGCTTCGCTCCACATGCTCCCAGGAAAATGGATCCACCTTTTATACACACATAAGGCCTGTGAGTTTTATTGACAAAGTGCTAGCTTAATCTTTGGCAATGTGCAGCCAAGATGGTGTCGCCTTGATTTGGGTAGGGCCCCTACCTAGGCAGTAAGCGATGTGCAGGGACCTTTTTACGTTCCCTGCGGAGGTTTATGTTTCAAAGAGAGTGCATTAATTAGCAGTCATTAATACTCCTCACGATTTCTTCATTGGCCTGGTGGTGGGTGTGTATATGGGGAAGACAATGGGTGTTGGGCTCTTCTAATGGTAATATGTGGGATATTGTAAAGAGAGAAAATGTGCAAGAATGAGGTTGCATTCCAGAAATGCAGGAGGAAATGGATGTAACCAGATGTTAGAAGTAACAGGTTGATTTCCTGGTTATTGTGCATGAATTCTTTCTAGCCTTGTGTATATCCTGATGATCGCATGGCTTACAGTATAGATACAAAGTTTGTTTTGTTTTTATTTTGAAAGGCCTACGGTATGCAGCCTTTTTCCCAGACAGCAGCAAAAAACAAGGTGAACAATTTTTGCACTATGTGGTTTTGAATTCTGTCATATTTTCTATTACGTTTCTGTCTTCCATTAGGATAGCTTAGTTTACTCTCTTAACCACCACCATCACCGTATCACTTCCAGTTTGAGTTGGGTCCGCATCCTGTATGTACGTAGTTGGATGGGTTTCTCCGCCGGGGGCTGGCGGCGCTGCCTCGCACGATGCGCTCAGCGGTGGCGTTGCGGCGGGCCCCTTTAATCGGGCCTCGTCGGAGCGCCTGCTGACACCTGGTGGTGAGCTCGGGAAATGCAGACGTAACCAGTTGGCAGCCGGTGGTTTTGACCTGTCCTACCCCGGACGCTGGCGGTCAGAGCTTGTGCTGTTTAAATGAACCTGATTTCCTGCACATTCTACTCCCATCCCGACTTATGTAAACCAAGAGACTAAACGACATTTCGTTGCTGCTGGAGCAAAATTAATGCCTCTGACCTTGCTGTTGAAGTCAATAGTGTAGTTGGTCACATGGGCTTGTACCTTTTTATTTTATTCACTTCTCAAATATATTGCAGAAATGAATGTTTTATATATACCTATGCACTAAATATACTGCATTAAGCTAAAAAGCATTTCTGTGAAAGAGCTGGGTGCTTTTATTTCAAAACACTGATGTTTGCAAAACTTTACACTGTGAATACTGGAAGAAACTTCTTCTGGTGTTTTATTTAACGTCATGGTTTCTGGCCTGAGCATGTGATTTTGCTTGCCAGCAAGTATATTTCCATAAGTTTATGAAATTTCACATCTCTTTGCCAGCATATTTCCTAACAATGAAATATCTGGGATATACTAATAAGTAACTACTGGAATTAAAATGAAGACTCCTGGGATCCTGATTCTGTGGGTAAATTCCTTAATAGACATGACCTATTGGGGTCTTCTCATTTTTATTTTTATATAGATGGATCTTTGATCAAAACTGATTCTTTTTCTTGCTTAATTGGCCCTTTACTACCATCTGATTTTTTACTTTTGGTTTCTGTTATCCTGATTTTTCTCCGAGTACGGGCAAATCAAGTACATCAGCAATGCAGTATCTTTAGTCATTTCTAAAACATTATAAACAAAGTACTCTGAAAGTACACTGCCACTTGATTTTGTGCAAGGGGGAAGATCTGGTGAAACAAGCATGTGTTCTTTATATCCAGTTTGGTGATATTGTTAATTATGCCATTCTGAGGTACACAGAATTGTCAAATAAATAGGGGAGATGATAGACGAGTCACAGTACAAAGGAGTTCAGAAGTCACTGGTTAAGGGTTGTTTGGTATTTTTTTCACTTAAACTTATTGTCCCTGCAGCCCAGCATTCATGGTATGTAAATTTAAGTGTAGGCAGGCTGGGTTGAGGCTGTTGTTACATCTCTTCCATTCATGTGGGCTCTGATAAGATGAATTATGTGCATGGCATGGCTGCTTCAGCAGGAGGGACTGGAAGTGCCACTTCCATGTAGCACTTGCTAACACTGCTCTGTGGGAGGAGACCTCTCACACAAGGACTCAACCAGCCCTAGTTCCCAGGCACGGGAAAGTGGGGATGGAACAAATGCCAGTCTGGCACTTGATGGGAACTGCTTACTCCACTTTTACAACATGATGTTAAAAATAGCTGGGCTAGATTTTTATCCAGATAATTTATTGAAGAATAGGAGTAACTTTTTTTCTGAGATCTGAACCCATTGAAAAGTGACATTTGAGTTGAAAAGGTATTGGGAGTTTCACCTGAGATATGACAGCTGTTTTATCTTCTAGGTGTAGGGAAAACTGTGGTATTTCAGATAGCAAACATAAACATTTAATGGTGGCCAGTGGCATTTCTGTCTGGTTTTAGTGCTATAGATTCATAGAGCAAAATTCTGCATCCAAGTCGTACGCATGCTGCTCTCATTTACTTCAGCAAAGCTCATGCACATGTTTCAAAGGTCAGAATTTGGTATCTGGGGCTGAACTTTTGAGGAAGAATGTATTAAATACATCTGTGCATCGGCAGAACCAGATTCTGTGTCTTCTGTAGAGCATTTCAGGATAAGACCAGTGCTGAGCACTGCAAGTGAAACATCTTCTAGCTTTTTAATTGCATTGAGATTACTCAGCAGAAACATTTCTTGCAGTAATAGCTTTACGATTTCATTGCTTTATTTTGTAACTCAGCTGAAACATTGTCAGATTTAAGAGAGTAAAGAGTGGAAGGGACCCTTCGTAAAATTACAGTCTAAAGTACACTGTAATGATACAAAAAAAAAAAAAAGGGAAAATAGTCCAAGGAAATAGGTATGGTCCATTGAGGTGCACAAAATTCTGTTTGTAGTCTAATCCAGAGAGATCAACAGGTGTTTTACACAAAGGTAGAAAACAAACCCACTTTTCATTGTGGACAGAGCTTGTGTTTGAAATTGTTACTAATCAGACACTTGAAAACACTAAAACTTGGCATTCGTTTTCTGTTTGAGCTAGTGTGTATTAAATTGATGAAGATCTTTGAGCATGTAGATTTTCCCCTGCTTTTTAAACATTATACACTTATTAAAATGTTTATAATGTCTAATTGCTGCTGGATTTCAAGACTTATCAGTTTTGTGTAGTTTTTTCAGATTTTGACAGAATGTCATACCAAAATGTTTTGTATTTTTTGTAGGACTGGGAAACAGAAAATCATGACTGGTATTGTTTTGAATGCCATTTACCTGGAGAGGTGTTGATATGTGACCTGTGTTTTCGTGTGTATCATTCCAAGTGTTTGTCTGATGAGTTCAGGCTTAGAGACAGCAGTAGTCACTGGCAGTGCCCAGTTTGCAGGGTGAGTACCTATGAGATTTCATCTGCTGATTAGAGGATTGATATTCATTCATAGATTCATTAAGGTGTCCAGATGGTCTGGCCAGGTTAATGGACAAAGAACTGTATATTGAAATGCTGATACATACCTAGAGCATCTATACAGAGATACCAGAACACGGTGCATGTAGCAGATGGCCACTTTGGAAGACTCCAGCAAGTTCTGGCTATGCACCTGAACACACAGAGGATGCTGTGTGGGTATGTGTGTATGTGTGCATGCCGCGGGTGAATGTAGAGTGTGGAAGTCAGGAGTAAACGAAGTACTGTATAAGATGCTACTGCTTTTACTTAATATTTTAATGAATCATAATGTAATGTTTTCTGTGGTTTGATGACTGCATTTTTAATATTGTATAAAGCCACAATCAAGTCACCAATGAGGGCAATACAAAAGGAAAAGGACAAGGAAAAAAAAGGCAGTGAAATCCTGCTTCTCATTCATTTTTGTAGATTCTGCTAGTGTAAAAAAGGCCAATCTGGATTTGAACAAATCCATGCATCCATATCTATACCTGCTTTTTGTCTAAAATTGCTATTCTTACGAGTATGGTAGGGAGCCAGGAGGGTATTTGTATCTGCTTTCCAGGAAGGAGCGGGTATGTTGTCTGCCTACCATTTGAATGGTTCTAGTCAGGATGGTGTTTATTGGTACCTGGTCTTGAATCAGCCAGATACTTTTTAACTGTTGTCATCTCCATGTCACCTCCCCCAATGGAAAGTGTTTCTAGACTTCCTTAAATGGAGAGGATAATGCATATGAATGTTTAGGATAAAATTACTGCTATAGAGATAAAGCTACCAGTTGCACTCTGCCTTGGATTGCTGGAGAGGGAGAGGAAATTCCCTTACTAGAAGCTTAGATCTAACTTCAGAGCAGCAGATTGCCCCTTGGATGATCCGTGCTGCAAGGAAGGCAAAGGTTCATGCACTCCATAGTGCAGGGAAGCAGTTTTTGAAAACACATGGATTGTATTGTTTCAAAATGGCACTTTCTGAGTGCTACTGACTTAGAACCAGCCATAGAAAAGCTGTTTCCTGTTAACTCAGATTGAGAGTTCTCAGCATTTAGGGAAATAGCAAGAAAACCCAAGCCTGCCTCATGGAAGCGAGAAGGGTTGAAACAGAACCAGTGACAGGGAAAAAACAGTTAAGAATACAGGCATGTGCCAAGTCTCTTCATGTTAAATTGTTGGCATTAAATTTTGCTACTCAGTGTTCCCTCTGTTCAAAGCAAGGAATGACCCTTACATGGGAGCCGCTTTAGATTTTTAAATAAATAGCTTTAATAATTGCAGGTTCTCAGTAGTATTGGTAGTTCTTATAGTTCAAATTAAGCAAACTGGATCAAATCAATGGTTTTAGATGACACCTGGTTTAAAAGCCACCTGACATACGAAGTGGCTTCAAACGTGAGTCTTGTAACACAGACGTCATCTGAGCAGAAATGCTGAATCATTGCATGAAACATGCACAGATGCATAGGGTGCTCTAAGAGCAGTTTGACTTTTGTACTGGAACCTTGAAATCCTTTATGGAAATAACAGTAAACAAATATTTACCTTGAAAAGTATCCCATGAAACTCAACCCTGTGTCTTTTTCTTTCTGCATATTGATTGCCTTTATGTTATACAAAGACTGAGGAAAGGTTTTGGGGGCTCTTAAATGCTTCCTTATCTTACTGGATGACTGAGGAAAGGTTTTGGGGGCTCTTAAATGCTTCCTGATCTTACTGGATGCCTCAGATGATGATCAACCTGGTTCTGTGAATACTGTCATTTTGAATATCATGACATTCTTTCCCCCCCTCTACTGCTGCCAACTTCTATTTTCCTTGAAAATAAGCCATATTACTTTAAGTCCTAAATCTGCAAGCTTGGACTAAGGAGTCTTGCACAGTCCTGTAAACAGAGAAGGTTGAGTCTGTCACAGGAGTTAGCATCTTTGTGTCAGTCTTCATTATTCTTCTGCAACTTTCTCTCCACCTTCCTGGGAAATGACCGATCTGATTTTATTTAAAAGCAAGAGAGGCTTATAATCAAAACACTGTGGTAATTTGGAGAACCCTGGCTAATGTCCAGAGGACATAAGAGGGCTTAACTCTTACGTAAGGGCCATAGGATTTGCTTTGCATTCTCAGCAGTAAATATGTATGCACCAGAAAAGTCAGAGCCGGGGCAAAGAGGTGCACCTCTTTTGATACTTTATTCTTGTAACTGGACATAGCACTTCTCATCTGGGGATTTCAAAGCTCTTTAAAAGAGTGAAATAGAAGTATGTTTGAAACTTAATATGTTGACTGAAATAATCTAAGAACACTTCATTCTTACATAAAGATTGCTTCTGTAGAGCTGCCAAGGTCAGCAAGCCCTTGGATCATTCATTTCACAACTGCTAGTTGTACTAGTTCAGTCAACCTGTGCAGCTTTGTCTTGCACACTTGACTAATCAGAAACGTTTATAAAGTGCATTGCCAAGGATTTGTTCACAGCTTTAAAATAACACACTTAAACCAGCTCTATTTCCCTCTTGCTTTTCTCCACTGCATCGATAGGCAAGAATGTCCAGTTCCTGGCTTTTATTTTAACTTGACAATACCAATCTGAGTGGTTTGTACCCTACATAATTCTCAGCAGGAGTCAAGAGTCAAACAAAGGTCAATTCAAACCACATTGCAGTGACCGAAATTTTTCCCTGACTGCTGACTAATCATTGTCTTAAGTGAAATAAATTGATATTATCAGCAAAATTCCTGGTAGACAAGGCACGAGAGGAAGCCTCATTATTGAGTGAACTTGGAGTTGCCTTCCCCACTACTGGCATGGGCCATTCAAGACAGGGTTAAGTCATCTTCCTCTCTGAAGGTTGCAGGAGGCTTGTTCAATTATTGCTGCTCTTCCATTAGGTAAAGGGAGATTAATTTTCTCCAGCTCTTCATTTAGCTTGCAAAGACTACAGAAAGTACTGCAAAAATACTAGTAGGAGTTTTTGGAGGAAAGAGTTATACGTATAAAACTAAATAGGAGAATATTGACCACATGTTGGGGCAACCAACTATTCTTTTAATTAAAAAAACCCAAAGTATAAAGCGGTTTTATAGAAAGGCAAAATCATGCACGGTGACATAGAGTTTGTCCCAGAGAAGTACGTTTTGATTTGTGAAACACAAAGAATTACTCATGTGGTTTCACTTCACTCCTAAGTTTTTTATAATTATATAATTAGAGATTGATCTTCATGCATGTGCTTTGCAAGGAATGATAACCAATTTACCGATCAGAGTGGATGTTTCAGTATTTCTGGGATTCACATGTATGGGAATAAAGTGAACAGCAGAGCTTAAGAGCTTCAGTGCTGCACTGAGTATTCTCTAAGTAGGCTATTTCTGAGTTCTGGTACTGTACTAAGCATTTCATAGAGCACATAATGTAACATCGTGCAGTTTGCAAGCCACTTTAGACATGATCTGACAAGTGAAAATGACAAACAATAAAAAGGTAGAAGCAGAGAAGGATGAGGGTTACTTAAGTAACTCAAGTTACTTAGGTCAGAGGGTTTTAGTACTAGCTGTCAGTCAGAATGGTTAATGTAAAATACAAGGAGAGAAGGAAGCATTTGACTGTATTGCCTTGCTTTATGGGTTACTGTGGCAGGAATTTGCTAGATAACTGTGGGATGAAACATCCTATAAACAGGATGTGGAAAGTAATGGCCATGAATTGTGGGTGAAGGGAGGTCCTAGTAAAGGAACAGTGCTAGCAGCACATGGCTCAGTGCAGGGCCCTCACGCAGGGAGATGTAGTGCTCCTGTGCACCTTCCAACCACATACGCACTGGAGTACAGCAGGAAGCCAACAGAAGTGGGCACTGCATAGGACGTATTTAATGAAGTGTGAAGGAACTTGTTCACAGTGATGAGGAACTGGAAAGCCTCAACTTAGAGCCTCCTACCAACTTCTCTGCGTGCCTGCAAGCATATTTAATTCATAGGATACTTCATAATCAGAAGGTGCTTAATGCACCATACAAGTACAAACTGATTTGTGGATTCAACTGTAACATTTATAAAAGCACCTAATACCTTGGAAAGCCTTGAGAGAGGCAGATCCTGCGATGTATTCTGTTTGTGCAGATGCTTTTGGCCATGCTGCTTAGGACATGCGGTGCACTGGTTGCTCTAAAACCTATCCTGTGTGCCTGAATACCTTTCTTAATGGCACAGGAAACCTGAGGGTTGGAAGCTTGAGAGGATGACAGAGCAGTAAAGTTTTCCATATGTAACACCAAATTCCTCTGGAAATTTAAACTCTAAAAAAAAAATCTAAGGGACAGTGGGTAGAGCAAGGAGTTATGAAACAGCAATGGTAAGTGTGTGTTAGATTCATGCACATCTCCTCTGTAGATAGACTCCTGGAAACCTAGATTGCTTCTGAAAATTAAACTGGAGCCTTAGAAACATGCTTCTGTCACTTAGCAGTCTTCACCTAACCCCTGAACTGAAATGAAGCTCTTTGATATGTGTATACAGGTGACAGTTAAGAGAGGAAGGGAGAAAAATACTTGTTAATAGGAGATTAGAAGGGAACCTCTTTACATGGAGAAAATATAATATAAATGCTTATAGCTAGACAGAATGCTGGCACTATCATCTTGCATTTCTTTTGAGTTTTTCCATCTTTTTCTCTTACATGAAAGACTGCAGCAGCTGCAGCATAGTGACCGTTGTCACCCTGGGAGCTGAGCGCTGCATGCTAACTTGGGCTGCAAAAGACACTCACTTCCATCATAAACAGAGCTACTGCAGGATGGGGTATTTCTAGCTGCTGCTAACCTTGTGATTTGTAAAATCTTGCAGTGAATTCCTGCACTATGAGCATGTCACACCTAAGTGTCACACCACACACCACACAGCTAAGTGGTATTAGCAGTCTGGAGTATTGAATACGAACAGCAGTGTAAATGCAATTTCCAGGCAGCAGCTCCTAAGAAAGAGATGTGCTGCAGAAAATAAAACATTTGTAAGGTATTTCCTGCACCCAAAAGCAAGGAGTTAGATTGCAACCTTGACCTTGTGCCTAAAAGATTGCATTAATCTTCAGCGTCAGGATTGGTATTGAGAAGGTTATTGCTTCACTCCTGTGTAAATCCAGGTCTCTGACAAAGTCTGTCAGTTTACCCTGATTCAAAGAGGAAGGGTTGCAAATTTCTTTTAGAGATGAGTGGTCCCTGTGGTGGGTTAAGCACAGGAGGCAGATAAGCAACACACAGCTGCTCTCTCATTTCTACCTAACCCTCAATGCAACAGAGGAAGAGAAAGTGAAGAGTTAAAGCAAGGGAAATGTTGGGTTGGGGTAAAAAAATGTTTAATAAAGTCAAGAAAGGGAAGAGAGAAAACAAAACAAGTGATGCAAAGGCAATCACTCTCCAATCTCCATGGGTAGACTGATGCCAGTTCCTGAGCCAAAGAACCCCCTTAACCCACTATGGTTTGTTCTTCTCATGGACTATCTCTTTGTTTAGTTCAGGTCATCTGCCTAGTTGTGTTCCCACCCAACCTCTTGTGTCCCCCCGCAGTCTATTCACTGTTGAGGCAGAGCGAAACAGCAAAGACTTGACCCTGTGCAAACACTGTTCAGCAATAACTAAAACATCAGTGTGTTATCAACACTGTTTTACTCACAAATCTAAACCACAACAGCATATGAGCTGCTATGAGGACAGTTAATTTAATCCTAGCCAGACTTAATCTAATTCTGTATTAAGATAATACATCCCACAAATAGGATGCCTACAAGTAAAACGATTCTGATAGCCTTTGGGGCTGGATTGTATCTTAGCAGTCTCCCTGAAAGAAATTTGTACTTGAATAAGGTTTTCAGTAGCATATCACGGCAGATCTGACTATGGGAAGAGATACACAATGGATCTTGCCACTTTTACAGGTTCACAAACCACCACTGTTGATTTAATTTCCCAAAAGTGACAAATTAAAAGGCCTAATTTTCATTTATACATGCTTCTGTGTCACCCTGGCTATAAGGGTGCCTGGAAGGGGATACAATTCCGTATGTCTGTTAAATAGATTTTATGCAAATCATATCCCCCATCTACTATTAGCTGTTTTCTTGATTCAAGTGACTCTAGATTGACTTCTCTGAGAACACTGAAAGTCTTCAAAATAAAAAGTGTGTGTGGGGTTGTTATAAAAAAATTAGACATTTTCCATTATAACTTCCAAACACTACAATTTTCTGAAAAGAAATGCAGCTGGATTATAACTTACTTTCTACAAAGGGTGAGCAGCCTTGCCATAAAAAGACATTTTGTTGGCTCATAGGCTTCAGCTCCCTAAATTTATTACCTCTCAAACATTTATTAGAGGAACTTGGAGAGCAAATCTTTCTTAAATCAGTGTAGGGAATTGAAGGAAAAGTGGAGAAACTCCACCTTCCCTGATCTGGCAAGTTAATTACATCATGGGGTGTTAATTACATCTTGAGGTGATGTTAATTGCTGACATCAGTAATGACATAAGCTCAGCTGTCTATCTTCCCTTATGATCTGAAGGGTAGGACTGTAAGCCATCTATCTTGAGATAGTCTTGCCCAGTAGGGCATGAAAAATGGTTCACATGAATTCTGAAATACTTTCAAAGGGTGATAAATTGAGAACCATGTCAGAAAAAGAAGTACAGCGGGACTAGTTAGTACAAGTTTTACTGTGTCCTGGTAAGCTTCAGGCTTTTTTAATGATGTGCCATTAGTAAGCACACAGCACTCCAGGGCCTAAAATGACAGGCAGCCTTCATGCACGTTTGTGTTTGCATCTGTGGTAGCAATGTCGGTTTATGCAAAACTGAACACTGGGATTGAATTCCAGCAGAACGCACATTGTCACAGCAGAGGTAAACCACAAGCATACAGAAGGTGATTCACACAGACGAGCCAGGGTGAGATTCTGTCTTGTTCTTTGGAAAGAAGGTCAGGGAACCGTTAATATTAAGAAAATAATGCTTAAATGCACAGTAAGAGTTAGGAAGACCTGTGTTGGCCTTTCCAGAGTAGTAAGTTTTACCCAACAGCAGTAGTGTCCTGTGAGGAAAAAGGATCATTCTGCTGGGTATGGTGTCTGTATAAGCTCATGACTCAGCTGATGCTGCACACATATTGTCATGGTTCTGTGCGTGCCGTTAAACAACCAAATAAACAGCTGCACTGGTAGTGCTGTGAATGGCTTGGATTTGAGAAAAGGGTAGCAAGTACAATCTGAACTATATAGGCTGCACATTTGCTGAAGCACAGGAGCCAACCTGTGGTTTTCAGTGCCTGCAGTGTGTTGCAGGAGGAATATAAGGAGAGGAGACACGATCACATCAAATTAATTATTTGGGGTTTTTTGCACTGTGTAAATTGTACTCTTGCCAAGTAAATGAGGAGAAGCTCTTTACTCAATGTGTTTACTCCCTCTGTATTTTCAGAGCCATATATAGGTAAAGCAGTGAAAAACAGCACACTTCTAGTGATTAATAATTAACAAGTTTAGCTATCTGTTAGGACACGGATTCTGTTTCTTCTTGTGTTTGCTAAGCAAGTCGGCTGCACAATTACATGAATCCTGCTAAAGAACATCAAAAGTGGAGGATGAAGGTGTAACTAAGCTAGTTTGGTCCACACAGTTTGTATACAGGTGGTGACAGAGGCATAAGAAGGGGAGAGCTCAGCTTGCCTCTCTGAGCATTTGGAGGTGTGAGGAGGGGTAAAAGTTTTTGCAGTAGATTTGAGCAGTTGGAAATCACTTCCCGTGCCAGGTCGCTTCACAGTAAGGCCATGCAGAACTGTGCACAGCTGTTGCGATCTGGAAGCAGCGGGGCTGGTTTGTAAGAGCACACTAGGCATCAGAGCAGACTGCCTGCTCTTTAGCAGCACCTTTCCTGTGTGCAGGGATTCTGGCTAACCTGGATTGCTTTTGAAGGATGGAGACAAGTCTCTAAGAGAGGGGAGAAATTCATGATTCTGAACTGCTAAAAAAAAGGCAGTTTGTGTTTCAGAATCCGGGTTAGATTTTGCAAAAGAAGGAGCACAAAAACGAACAACTGCTATGTTTCTTGAGCAGTAAAAATTGCTTTTGCATTTTTACTGGCTAGAGCTTATTCGCTTTCTCCTAGACAGGGTCATTTTGCCTGGTAGGCACAAAATTTGTAGATTGTGCAGGATATTATTTTTAAAATAATTTACTGTTTTACTGAAGATATTAATTCCCTACTAATAAAAAGACCATTATATTAATTTTAACCTGCCCCCTAAAATGCCTTGCTCCCTTGTTTTATTTTAGTTAGACACTTACTCACATGAAGTGTTTTGGCAAGGTATTACAGATACAAGTAGAAATAAAACTTGTGGCACTTCTGTAGTAGAAGGTTTCAGTGTAGACATAATTCAGCATACATAATTGTTGTGTCATGTAGTGCTACTGATTTCCCTAAAAAAAAGTGTGATGCAAAGGTACCTTTTCAAATAATGTTATAATGCAGAGAAAATGTTTTTGAATGAATTTTGAAGTCAGGTTTAAAATAATAACGTGTCCTGTTTTTCTTTGGCAGAGCATTAAGAAGAAGAACACCAGCAAACAGGAGATGAGCACGTACCTGCGCTTCATCGTCTCTCGTATGAAGGAGCGGGTGAGTGAAAGGGGGAAGGGCATTGTTTGGTCCAGCTGCAGTGCAGGGGATGCAGTCTGCTTGGCCATGGGTGACTGTGCAGGGAGTGGGGCTATGATGGTGTCATTTTATTTCCTGTGTCATAAGTGATGTATGTATTTCCACATACACTGACCACGTCTCATTGCTCGGATTAGTATCATTCTGGCAGAAGTAGCTTATGCCATGGGCCTGTGACTTCCCTGAAATGGACACTTTGCAGGTTTGAGACATGGAATCTGTTAATTGTGGATCCATAGTTTGTATTCTTCACCTGAAATATGCCAAACTATTGCATTTTTTAAAATATTTTTGTCAGTGTTTAAGCAGATTCTAAATGCAGTAACTGATGCTGTCTCCTGGTGCTTTCAGGCTATAGATCTAAACAAGAAAGGGAAGGACAACAAACACCCAATGTACAGAAGGCTGGTACACTCAGCTGTTGATGTTCCTACTATACAGGAGGTAGAGTGACTTGCTTTCTAACTTCCACACTGTTTATGGTGTCTTTTAACAGTGAGAATAAACTTTAGGGATGGAAGTACTAATCCTGTTTAATTTTCCTTGTGCCCAGTACCTCAGTGTTGTGTCGAGCAGTGGATACAGAGCTGAACATTTCCAACTTTCCATTATAAATAGGTGGTGGAGTGGTGCCTAGTTTGCTCCTTTTGTACAGAGGTTTTACTACAAGCTGTAGGTAGCTGAAATCTTTGGAGAAAGTACCTTTTATCTAGGTCACTCAATATGGATTTGAGTGCCTATGTTTGCATCTCTAGCCCAGTGATTTTGATCATATTACAATTTTAGTCATTATGCCCTTGCACAGATGTCAACTTTGTAAACATCTAAATGATTCCTAAAGAACCAGTCATTTAGTTGTTCACAAAAAAGCCAAGACTTGCTTAAAACTTCTGTTTTGTATTAAATTGTTCCAAAAATAAAGTACTAGTGTTGTCCTTTTTTTCTCAAAGGTGTGACCATGACTCGTGTAAATCAGCTGCATATGACCAAAATGAACAGCACATTCATCGTTAGTCATTGCTTCAACTGGTTTACTGTGCAGTGCTGTATCTTGTCCTTCACAACCATAGACGTGAAAAGCCTTTTGTGTTACTATTGTTATTGAAACACATGGATAAACAAGAGCTTCACTGACGGTTTTGGAGACCAACACTACTGGCTGGCTTGAAGTACTAGCAACATGAGTTGAGGCTGAAAATATTTAGGCTTTCCTTTCACTGTGCCAACTTCACTTGCTTCCACAAGTCTTTTGGCCTTGGTAACATCCTAGAAATTGATGGTGTTTTGTTTGATGGGAGTTCTCACGGGGGTTCTTGATAGAGCACAGCGGAAAATGTCGCGTTCCTTGTCAGACAAAAGACCATGCTAGGACATTTAAGTGCACAGCTCCACGTAGTCTTTGTTATGGGTTTGGATGACTAAGACAATCGGCCTTCATCAGAAAACACTGTCAAGTAAAGATGTTGGAAGTATAAAGGCAGTCAGCAGTGATTTGAAACTAGCTGGTGTGTTAAGGTACAAAATCTTCACATCAGGAAATGTATTTTGTTTTGAGCAAGTGTTCTGGGCTGTGCCATGTGTTGAAGCTACTCTAGATTTTCCATATTAGAACCAAGAGAAGTGGTTTTGAACTCAGTCAAATATTGAGTCACATTTTTTACTTCCAAACATTGCACAAAGGAACCCATGCAGCTGATGTTCAGGTACTAACAAACTGTGTCAAAGAACTGTGAGTATTCCTTCTGTCTGCAGGAAAGGTAGTGCCTGATCTGTGTTGTGTAATGCAGATTTCTGTGAAAGCTTCTCTGCATTCAACAGCCACAACCCCTCAGCAGGTTTTTCACAGTCATATGTTTTCTTTTGTGTAGAAAGTAAATGAAGGAAAGTATAGGAGTTACGAGGAGTTCAAAGCAGATGCTCAGCTGCTTCTACACAACACAGTGATTTTCTATGGAGGTAAAGTTCTACGTTTACTGCTCGATTCATTTGATTTATCTCAGAAGTTCTGGATTGTGTTTGGTATTAGATAATCTAAGCGTGAATAAGGCCATTCGAGAGTCGTTGAAAATCAAAGCAAACTGCAAGGGGGAGTTCTCCCCTGCAGATACAGCCCACATCAGGGAAACTGGGACAAGAGTAGGACCAGTCTGTTTGCAGCATCAGAAGCTCCATACTGTCATAGGTAGGGAGAGATGTGATGTGCTGATAGAGAACGCAGCAGTGTGAAGGGAAACACATAAATAGTCTGTGCAGTATTACTCTGAGCAGAAGTGCTTATGTGACTGCACCTGTGTTACTTTCAGCTGGTGAGAGACCAGAGAGCCTTGTTTTAGGACAATTACAGTGTCATTAAGACACTAAGCAGTAAAGGAAGTTTGATCCATATTATGAGCAGCCCTGTCTCTCTAATGCTGCTTGCCCCTCAGGTGTATGCTTGAATCATTCAGTCTGAAAGCTCTCAGAAGTATTTTTTGCATATAAATGTGCAAGAGTAGACAAATAGAGAAGTGCTTGTTAGAAAACTTACATGGAAGGGTTATCCAAGTGACTGTATTATTGTGTATTCTCAAGCAAGACAGTTATAGCATGAAAGTCATTGCAGTGCCAGCTGCAGGTCTTTGCTCATACTGTGGCAGTTCACACCTTGTGTTTTGTTTTCCAGCGGACAGTGAACAAGCTGATATAGCGAGGATGCTTTACAAAGACACATGTCATGAAGTAAGTAGAACCAAGCACCAAGAAATAGACTAGGCCCTTGATTTTTCGTGTCAGAATCTAGGAAAAATTATTTTTCGTGTTGCAAATAGAAGGGATATGAAATTTGCTATAAATTTTCTCTTAACAAACTCACTCCGAATTCCTTTTATTTTTTTTTTTCCCTTGGATTTTTTTTGGGTTTTTTTACCACTAGGCTGTAACTTGGAAAATACCAATATTCAAATTTAAGTTGTGAAAATAGTAACATGTAATTTGGCTGAAAATAATTGCACTTGCTAATAGACTTTGTATTAAGAATATACTTTAACTATTTGATTAATTTAAAGAGCTACTCTTTGCATTTTAGCTGTGATAAATCATTAGGTGCTGAATTTACCCTCTTCCTCTGCCTTATTTCTCTGAAACACGAGTAACATTCCTCAGCCTTCCTCAGTGTCCCACCTCTTGTTTGCACAGGCAGAAATTACTCCAGCAAATTAACATGCAGGGCTGAAAAATTTTACTACTTAGAAGAGAGATATGCTACTGAAGTCACAGAAATAAGTTGGTTTTCTTTAACTTACTTAACTTTTTCATTTGTTTGTTTTTCAGCTGGATGAACTTCAGCTTTGCAAGAACTGTTTCTATTTGTCAAATGCACGACCTGACAATTGGTTCTGCTATCCCTGTGTATGTTGCTGACACAGATTGCGATTTGTTAGTCTGTAAAAGCGTGCAGTGCTTGTGTCATTAATGCATTTTAGTAAGCTCGTTTCAAAAGCACGGTTTGGATCTGGAAGCCTAGATATTTAACACAAGTCAAATGTTGATCAAAGTTCAAAGCTGCACCAGTCTAGGTTATAAAACTTAGTTATCAACCAGTTACAACAGTCTCACAAGAAAGTAAGGAGCGGGCAGAAATAAAAATTTATTCCTCAACGAATCGATAAAGACAAGTTTAAATGTTGGGCTGCGTAAGGTCTCTGTTTTCTATCAGCAGTTACACCCTTTTTTTATTTGGATCCCAGTAATGCATGTAATGGGGAAATGTCTATTGTAAGGAGATAAAAGTCAGAATAGCAATAGACAGGCATTGTACTATGATTCTGTGATTCTATTACAGCAAAATATTTGTGGGAGATAGCAGCAGAATACTTCATATCCAATAATATATACAACATCTCTTCCAGATACCTAATCATGAGTTGGTTTGGGCCAAAATGAAAGGCTTTGGGTTTTGGCCAGCCAAAGTCATGCAGAAAGAGGACAATCAAGTTGATGTTCGCTTTTTTGGCCATCACCACCAAAGGTAACTTATCAATTCTGTGTGCTGCTTTTTACAAATAACACATAGAAGAATTTGTCTCGTCTGTTACGATGCAGTCCTGGCTCAGCTAATTGACAGCATTAGAAAGGCTGAGTACTTTGCCATAATTGTTTCAGAAATTTTGAAGCTCAGTCTAACACAGTCATAGTTGTCAAAGGGTCAGAGATTCCCTTTCCACAGTTGCCATAGAGATGTTTCTTAATGCCATGTTAATTAAAGAAATCAAGTGAACTTCAACTGTTTCTTGCAGTCGGTAGCAGCCTGCTAATCCTGGCCAAGGTGCAAATTGGACAGATGTGCTCTTACCACCAGCAGTGTTGACTTTATGCAGTTTTCTCTCCTAAGCAGACACATTGCAATTTTGTTTTTTAATAACATAACATGCATGACAAATGTTTCTATTTAACTGCTAGAACATTGACAGGGCTCCTAGTTGGAGCCAGCTTGCAGTTTCAGAGAATAACTCTTTATGTTAGAAGCTTCATTTTCAGAGACCACCTTTTACTTCCTTCTCCAGTTGTTTGTTTAGCAGTTTGGAAGGATGGCAGTAGTATTACTGCCACGGGTGTACTAATTTACTTGGCTGTTTGATTTGTGTGCTTGTGATGTCAGGAGAGGAGAGATTTGCAAGTAATTAGCGGCTGTTTGGAAGGTGCTGTGTCTTGATGCATCCCAAAAGGGCCTAGACAATTCAGTAGCTGTTTCATGAAGCTGTCTTTTTCAACTGCTTTTAGTGTAACTGCTACAGTATATATTAATTTGTTATGTGAACTGCCAAGATGTTCATTCATAAAGTGGCTAAAGGATCTTTGCCTCTCGGTCACAGTTACTTACATTGAATCTGTTTGCAAATGCAGCTTATCTTAGTAGTAGTTTTGCTGTTAAGTTCGCAAAGCTTTAAACAGTTGGATAAAGTAAGGTGACCCCTGGGGGATAAGGCGCTTGCAGTTTCTTAACCGTGCTGATAGAAAAGGCCAGATCCATTTGACCGAGGTGCCATTGCTCAGTTACTGTGCTGGGCTGGGACAGACGGCTGCACTTCTGGTTAGTGCCAGTTAGCACTGTGGCTTTGGCAGTGCTGAAAAGACATTTATATGGCAAGAAGGAGGAAGCTGTCCACAGACATAATCCTTGCAGTATTTACTCTTATGTAGAGGTGCATGGCAGTGAGGCTTCCTCTGGAATGTCTGGTATGGCTTGGTGCAACCTTTCAAAATGTCAAGAGCTGCCCATCTAACTCTGTGAGGACTCTGAAAATATTTAAGAGGACAAAATACCTTTGGAACCAAGTCACTGCCATAAATTCGCTCCAGAAGAGCATGACACATGAGTTCAGGCCTGATAGACAGGGGTCCATGCTACAGAATGCCTCTACTCAATGTGGTTGTTTGATACATCCCTTGACAGTTTTAGCAAAGTGGTTGAGGGCTAAATTGGATTAGCACAGAACCTTCAGTTGTTTCTGTGTCTGATTCAGGGCATTTAGCAAGAGACTGGTGCTGGGGGAGGTTCGTGGCTCACCAAACAGAGACTTTCAGCTGTAGCACTTAGAGCTAACACAGTGTTTGTAACACAAATGTCTACCAGTGTACAGGCCACTGGTTGTTGTTTGCTTGTTTGTTTGTTTTTAATAATTTATTGAATATACAGAAATTCAGAGTAAAAAGGAATTGTCAGGGATCAACTGCTATGAAAAACTGCTTCTGAAGTCTGTTTCTCAGGCTAAGATCCCTCATCTTCATTTGTGTCTGTGTGTACTGTGCATTCCAAAGGGCCTGGATCCCCTCTGAAAACATTCAGGACATCACAGTTAACATCCACCGGCTGCACGTGAAGCGCAGCATGGGGTGGAAGAAGGCCTGCGATGAGCTGGAGCTGCACCAGCGCTTTCTTCGGGAGGGGAGGTTCTGGAAGTCAAAGAATGAGGATAAAGGGGAAGAGGAGGCAGAGTCGAGCATCTCTTCCACTAGCAACGAGCAGGTGAATACTGCCACAACGTTAGCGACCAGGGCAGATTGTTAAACAGTACAAAGATGACATCTTTTATATTGCTCTCCTGTTGAATTACCCTTGTGCTCTAGCTGCGCTCTGTGGGGACAACAGGAAGATTCAGAGGCTTACTTTCTCTAGGTTTTGTAGCTCAATAATAGCAGGAAGATTGGTTTCCTTTTTCCTCAGTTTCTTGGATGACCTCTGGGAAGTTTCAAAATGTCTGTCACCTACCAGACCTTGATGAGACAGATCAGGATTTCTAAAGTTAAATGTCATGCATGTCAGATAGGCTGCAACGCTGCCTTCTTGGGCTCCCATCAGGGGACAGCCTTTTCACAGCTGAGGTACGTTCACTTTGGACTGATCCCTGAGTAGCACCAACCATGACATTTTCAGCAAGTCTAGCTACATTTAGGAGCAAATGTTGCACTTGAGAACCATGTGACCAGCAACTGATTAAAATATTAGACATATTTCTGCAAAACAAGGAAAAAATCATACTGCTTTAACAAAGGTAAAAAACCCAAAGGAGCGAGATACAAAACTTTTCACTGTCTTACGAAAATTCCCTTATCACAGCTGAACCTTGCCTGTCATTCCTTGTCCAAGAGAGTGTTGCATATTCGCTATTACTGACTTGGCAGTAGAATTTTTCATAGCTTGCTGTATACTTCTCTGTGGTTTTGGCAGCCTTTTCTCCGTCAGCATCGTCATTCCTCGTTTAAATCTTGTATCCATGCTCTAAGTCTGTATTGTTAAAATCAGCTTGTTTTGAACCTCTTCTTTGCCCTTTTGCCAAGCAGTCCAGCCACACACATCCAGTGTGTGGCTGAAAGCGTTAAGCTTATAAAAACAATACACTTCTAGTTTTTGGTAGCCTAGTTTTGCTTAGCTAGCCCCTTTATTTAATGTTATGTATGCGGCGATGTGCCAGCTTATGATGGAACAGGAAGACAGCGACAACTAATATCTATAATAGGTAACAGTGGCATGTTCCCAGTTCTTCCAAAATGTCCATATTTTTCCAAAGTGTCCATATTTTCTCTCCACCCCAACTGTTCACTCTTCCCTTATACCTATTTCACTGGTTCACCAAGTACAGGAATGTAAGAGCAGCCACCCAACTCAGTGCTTCGTAGTCATCTGCAGTGTCCTCTGGGCACCAGTTGCTAGTGCTGGATGATTGATAGGCAGAACTTCTCAGCAAGTGCAGTGATGGGAGCTGCAGGGAGGAGATGTTGCCACAGAGGCACTGGGGCAAGTTTATTCCATGCATTTTTGTTTAAGAACAGTATTCAATGTTCTATTGTGCTAAATTAAGCAATTTTAAATACCCACAACCTAAGGGTACATCAGTCATGTTGCAACGAGTGCTACTCATTTGAGCTGCTTTCTGGAACGATTCAGCATGCTTTTCTTTGTGTCCACAGCTGAAGGTTACTCAGGAACCAAGAGCAAAGAAAGGGCGACGTAACCAGAGCATGGAACTCAAGAAAGAAGTAAGTAACCTCACTTGCCATGTTTGTAGAAATCATAGAATCATAGAATCAACCAGGTTGGAAGAGACCTCCAAGCTCATCCAGTCCAACCTATCACCCAGCCCTAGCCAGACAACCAGACCATGGCACTAAGTGCCCCATCCAGGCTTTGCTTGAACACCTCCAGAAACGGTGACTTCACCACCTCCCTGGGCAGCCCATTCCAATGCCAATCACTCTCTGCCAAGAACTTCCTCCTAACATCCAGCCTGAACCTGACCTGGCACAGCTTGAGACTGCATCCCCTTGTTCTGCTGCCGCTTGCCTGGGAGAAGAGACCAACCCCTTCCTTTCACGTAGTTCCTCACAGCACTGAGGTCTGCCCTGAACCTCCTCTTTTCCAGGCTGCACACCCCCAACTCCCTCAGTCTCTCCTCACAGGGCTGTGCTCCAGGCCCCTCACCAGCTTTGTCACCCTTCTCTGGAATATGGCAAGCTACAAAAACTCTGAAATTTTGATAGACACTCCTTCAATTTCTGTCACCATTTAGTAACTAATGTTGGGAATTCCAGCCCCATAGCTTGATCCTGCATGCAAGCCACAGGCATCATTCTGCTCATATCCACCTGTGTCCCTGGAACTTCTTTCTTTGTTTATGGAACTTACATACATGAATATGATGTAGCCAGGGGACCATGCTGTTGTGCTTGTACACACAGGGGCATTTCCTGGGACAGCCCTAACTCTCTTATTCCCAAACTGCAGAGGGCTTGTTCCTGGACTCATTCCAGCTGTGTGTTGAATGCTAAGAGAGTTTCACAATCTGCCCATGTAGCCAAGAGGGCCAGCGGCACCCTGGGATGCGTCAGGAAAAGCATGGCCAGCAGATCTAGGGAGATTCTTCTCCCCCTCTCCTCTGCTGGGGAGAGAGCACACCTGGAATGTTGTGAGGATGATTGTAGTACTTGAACATCTGTCCTATGAAGACAGGCTGAGAGACCTGGGACTGTTAAGTCTGGAGAAGAGAAGGCTGAGAGGGGTTCTGATCAATGTCTATCAAGGTCTGAAGGGTGGGTGTCAGGATGAAGGTGCCAGGATCTCTTTGGTGGTGCCCAGTGACAGGACAAGGAGCAATGAGTACAAGCTGGAACACAGGAGGTTCCACCTCAACATGAGGTGCCTGAAATACAGACACTTGCCACTCCTAATATGGGTCCCTGCTGCCCCATTGGCTCTGACACTGTGAGGGGAATCTTAACTGATGGAGGCAGTGACAGTTTGTGCTCCCTGGGACACAGACCATGTTTGAAAGCAAGGTGTACAGACTGCAGTTCAGGATGCCTCATTGTTTTTGTTGTGTTTTCTCACAACCAGGTGTTGTAATTTTCTTCATATATTTATGACTTAACATTTGCCTTCTTAGCTCTGCTCTTAGGTCAGGGATCCAGAAGTCAATCATGGGAGCCCATCAGAGAGTAACTGGTTGCAAAAGCAATTACACAGTCAGCCTTTTGACTGGTGTGAGCAGTGCCCCATAAGTGTTATAAGGAATGTCTGCTTTGTCTGTACACTGTGAAATGAGCTTTAAAAAATGTACGTGTAAAAAACCAACAAATAATGTTCATCTGTCTTCAGACACTCAAATGTCAGTAAGAGGTGCAGGGATATTACTTCTCTATGTTAAAAAGAGCAGGAGATTTCACAGCACAAGTAGCTGAGTTCACTACAGAACTATGATTTCTTTCTTGGTAATTGTGTAATTACAGAAAGTTTTTGTGGTCATTCAAGACTAGTTCTATAATACTGGAAGCCAAGGCTTAGATACTCATTAGTCTTTCATCTTTAAAGCCCCTTTGAAGTCCTAATCAATCTTTGCAGCAGTTCTATCAAATCAGTGGAATATGGCAGACTGCGGTGGAGCCTGTTGGGGCACTGTAAGCCAGAGTTTGCCAAAAGAGTTCAGACAACTTTACTATGCAGTTACAGTGTCTTCAGGGAGAAGGGTAGGGGGAAAATCTACAGCAAACCTTCAGCAATCCCATGGGATCAGCGGTGATTTGGCATAGCCTTTGATGTTGATTTGAGGAAGCAAGGCTGGCAAGCGTGGCATACTGATGCCATACACATGCTTCCTTCTGGAGAGCTCCTAGCTGCTGATGGCAGAAAGGCCCAGCCAAAGAGCCTACTACTGTCTTGCTGGCTTTTCTTCAGGGATCCCATGTTCCATTAACACTAAAGGGCTTCAACAGATACCCTTCACATTTATTACACGGACATTTGTCAGGTAACATTTTTTCTCCAAGGATCACTGAAAGTTAACTTGTTCTATTCCGATTCTGGATTTGCAAGTTTGTTCTTTCTCTGTAGGAGCCAGAACCTGAAACCGAAGCAGTAAGTTCAAGCCAGGAAATTCCCACTATGCCTCAGCCCATCGAGAAAGTTTCAGTCTCAACTCAGACCAAGAAGTTAAGTGCCTCTTCTCCAAAAATGCTGCATCGGAGCACCCAGACCAGTAATGATGGAGTGTGTCAGAACATGTGCCATGACAAATACACCAAAATCTTTAATGATTTCAAGGACAGGATGAAAGCTGATCACAAAAGAGAAACTGAGAGAGTAGTGCGAGAGGCAGTGGAAAAGGTAACGCTTACTAACCACCACCTGCACTCTGCTTTGAAGCGTGTGGATTTTTCCAAAGAGACCACGTAGAAATAGTCTCCAGCATTGATTTTTAGACCATTTCTATACCAACAGAAAACTCCAGCCTTTTTTTTGATTCTTGTCCAGTGGAATCAGTTTGCGATGCACAAGTGAAACTCTTTGTTCATTCCCAAGTACCCACTTCCGGGGCCTTTGTCAACAGTGGCATTGTTTGAATGCTAAGCATACATAATTCTCCTATTGTCAGTCTTCTGACCTGAACATTAAATAGATTGGCTGAAATTTGTTAGGATTTTCTTATCAAATGAGAACCTGTTTGAAATTCAGTATCTTAAACCTGAGCTGTTCACCTTTGACTGAAAGAGCAGGACAGTTTAGAGGATAATTTGTCTGACCTGTCTTAAGTTCCTACTGTAGCACAAGATGAAATTTCCTTCTGGATGAAGGACTATGGAATGAACCTATAGGATTAAGACACCAGACTTCTTAGGTAACTGAGCAAGGGCACGGGAACCCCGCTGACAGTGAATACTAAAAGATACCTTTTATTGAGCTTAGGGATGGTTAATTTTCCATTTTGCTTTGTGCCCTTGTATATAATTGCAGACTGGGAAAAGATGAAATCTTCATCTAAGAAAAATCCATAAATTTCTAAACTGATGGTTGATAAAATGTAGGTGTTAACAGTTTAGCTGGTGGTGTAGATGCCTAACAGAACAGAAACCAGGGACACTTTATGAACATTTCTTATGGGATAGAAGCTTTCTTAGAACTCTGAAGGAGATAAACTTTGGTTTTCTAAATAGGAGAAACCTCTAACTATGTGACCTCCACCCACCTCCATAATAGAGGTTTAAAGAAGATGCTTTTGTCCACTGACTCATTTTGCTGACTTTCTTGTGGCAGCTGCGCACAGAGATGGAAGAAGAGAAAAGGCAGGCTGTAAACAAAGCTGTAGCCAACGCACAGGGAGAGATGGACAGAAAATGTAAGCAGGTAAAGGAGAAGTGCAAAGAAGAATTTTTAGAAGAAATTAAGAAGCTAGCGGGCCAGCACAAACAACTAATTTCCCAGACCAAGAAGAAGCAGTGGGTAAGTTTCAAGAATGTATTACCGAAGCGTAAGCTGAAATGTATAATGCACGCTGCAGGTCAGTTGACGGTGATTTATTCCATGCTTTTAACTGCAGCACTGCTTTTTCACTGCTTTTTCATGTTTAAGGTTCTCTCCTTCATATTGCTGCTTTCAGATTTTCTGAACATCAAGTTCTGATTGCTTTCCACTGTAATTATGTACTGTTAGCAGCACCATCTTCTTCAGTCCAGCGAGATGTTACTATCATAATATTTTTTGCTAAATGCAGCTGTACCCCATGTAAGACATTATTTTTCAGTGTGTTCACACTTCTTTGATCTCAGGGCTCCAGAAGGTACAATATCCTATTTAGATTCCCCTTCTAATAATGCTGGTAGTGATGCTGGCTTGGTCTTTTTGTCTCAGCTTTTTCTGCAGCTCTTTTATATTCTTCAGTATTTAAGACATGACCTCCTGAAATACATTTCTCTCCTTTGTTCAGTCCTTAAGCTCAAATCTGCAGCATTGCCTAGAAAAAAAACTATTTGTATGTCCTTTAGAGAAGTGAAACAAGACATCTATCTTACCATTCTATTACACGTTGCAATCTTTTCTCTGGTTTTGTGTGGTTTGTGTTTTTTCTTTTCAAACCAGAACTATGTCCTCCCACGTACAGCATGTAACACTCAAGTGCTCTGATGCTGTGCTGCCAGCCTGTAACAGACTTTGGTTGGAAACTGCTATGCTGAGGAGCAGCAAGCCTGGCACACCTACAAACTTTGTTGTTTCCTTTGTAATTTTCATAGAACAGGGAAAGTAAAGCCCCTGGAATAGCCATCTGCTGTACCGGGGAAAGGTGTGCCAGATTTTCTCCTTGCCTTCGCTTGAACTTTGTGGCTGGCAGGCTGCAGCTGAGCTCGGGTGCCTTGCCACAAGATGGCACCGTGTGAGCACACAGCCACCGTCGGGCACAGGGAACAGCCAGCCCCTGCAGCCTGCAGTTCCCCTTTGTCTGCCTACCTAAAGGGCTGTTTGTGTTCAGCCTGCCTAGTCCTCGTTAGACAGATGGAGAGATGGTCCCTGCAGAGACAGCTCTGCTCACTAGAAGAGTGAGATAAATCCTAAGATGGGACAATTAGCTGCTTACCATTGCAGTACCCAGGTTGGTCTTCTGTGAGGAGAATCCCTTCAGATGGCAGAGCTCTTGTACTGTCTCCATTTCTGTTCCTAGTAGAGACTTTACAGTGGGTGTTAGGGTAATACAGTGCTTTGGTCTCTGCCAGTTGGAACATTCCTCCTTGTCTACCTGTCTCTGCAGACCAGAGAAGTTATTTAGGTCTCTGTCTTGATCAAGTCACTGTGCTAATGAGTCAGCAGCTGCTGGTATCAGCAGGTGCTTTTGACTGTGGCACTTGAGAGGGAAATTGAATTGCTTTTGCCCACTATAGAACTATGTCAAATTAGCTCTCTTCTGTCAAAAGTTGAGTGTGCATGTGAACTGTTGCCACCATTCAGCTGATAGGTAGCAAGTCAGTCACAGTTAACTTGATTGTGAGTCTGGATTCTCAGCTGTAGCTGCTTTTTGGTGGTTCTGAAGGCAGTATTTGTGAAGGAAACTCCCCAGACTTAGCAGCTCCAATGTGCCTTTACCATATCCTTCAGTCTCATCAGAGCTAGCTGTGGCACCACGCCGCTGCTCGTGGATAGAAAGCCTCTTTCTGAGCAAGGCAGCTATAGCTGGAAGGGCATTTGACAGTCTTGCTGGTTTCTCTGGCCCCGGAGCTATCTATCCGTCAGTCACCACTTTGAAGGAAGGCATCATACAGGAAGCTGTTTTGCATGTGGTAGGAGAGGGAGGGTAAGGATAACCACCTTCGCATTCCAGCTGATGGGTCTGCCTGCCAAGGCACAGCCTCGGGCAGCTGGTCTTGGTCCAATTGCACAACTGCCCAGGGATTTTTTCTTTGGTGGTACTGATGGCAGTCCCTGGGGTGCAGTACTGGGCATGTGTGCTACTGTTACAATAATACCTCCTTACCACAGTCTCAATGAATTATAGGACATGTACTAAATGGGTTTTGGAGGCTTTGCTTTTTAACTGGAAGCAGAGCCCCCTGCTTTTGCACAATGCAGGTGCCTGGGCTTGGGAACACAGCTGCAGTTGTTCACACTAGATTTACCTTTTTCTCATACCTAAAAAAAAACCAACCAAAAACCAGTCAGGATGAAGGGATTGTTTTGTGCTGGTGGTGTACAGACACGGGAGAGGATACGGTCCCTGGCATACATAGTTAAGGAACAACATTTTGTGTTGCTTTAACCAGTCATAGTCCCCCTTAGCTTAACCCAATTTCATTTTATACCTGCAGAACATTTGGATTTAATACAGATACCTTAAGTAAATAGCAAATGAAAGGCAGAAATTTAAAGCTAGGGACAATGATTATGCAGTTTGGCCTCTAGGCTAATCTGCCAGTCTTGACAAGGTTTCTTTTCTAGTTTCTCCCAGTTCTTAATTTGCATATTTATCAATTATGTTGGTGCATAGTTCACTTTTATATGTAATGGTTAGCTTCCATCTCTATCAATTATGTTTACATGTACAGTTATTCTAATTTGCAGCAGGTTGTTTTTAAATTAACACGTATTGTCTGTGATGTTTGCTGTTTCTATCAAAAACCTCAAGTGATTGATAGTGCTTAGAAAGGGAAAAACAAAGGAGAGAGGAGGCCTGAGGCCAATTGGCATTTTACCTTCTCTGCCACATGTGCTGATACCAGCTTAGATGACACGATTTTACTTCGGAAGCAGAAATTTTCATCCCACACTCATGGCTAGCATATGTAAACTGAAGTGCAGGACCCACGATCGATTGCCCTCTCCTGCTCTAGCTGTGTTTGATTTCTCCAAGCAAGGTGATGTGAAGCTGGTCTCTGGACTGTGGTATATGTAATGAAGAGACACAACTGTTTCCTGCACCCTTACAGAATATGATCATAATGGTTCCCACAGGCTAGTGAGCAGCCAGCAACATGAAAAACCAGGAAAGCCGCCCTCCAGAGGACAGTTGTTTGCAGGCATTTCTACCAATAGACTTTCCTTGAGCTAATTTATAAAAGGAAAATGGAGAGGTTCTCTTCTCATGCAGCTAGAGCAGTCCCTTTATTGCTGATGTAAATAAATAGTTACTGGTTTAGCCAAGGTAAATGTTGGCTTTCTTGGATCTGTCTTTTAGCAGCGTGTGAGATTGCTCAGTTCTTGTTTTGTTTTAAGGCATCTGAGTTTGCTTCTTTATAATTCTCTGATTTTAATAGCAATGCTGTAGCCAGGGAGGACATCAAAAAGTAAATTGCCTGTCATTCTGTCCTTTGGCAGCAACCTGCACAAAACGTGTGCTATCCCAGAGGGACTCCCTTCCCAGCACACAGTGAGCATTGCAGACCAGATTGATACAGAACCTGGTTTTGAGCAAAGCAAAGCCAGAGAGAGAAGTCTGAGATCAGTAGGGTCTGGCTTTCAAGGGACCTGATCCTAAGTGGCTCCTCCCACAGCAATGCCGCCCTGCTCTGCCTGCTTTTGTCAGAATGGCAGCCGATGCTTTTGCAATGCTACCCATCGGGGTGCTGCACCTCCTTGCTGACCACCCAGCATGTTGATTCCCTTCCCCGAGTTCCTCAGAGGACACAGAGTTATTTTCCAAGGAGCCATTTCAGCTGCCAGGAAAGGGAGGAAGTGCTGCGTGTTTCAGGGGAGGCTGAAAGGAAGAGGCTCTTGCTCATTCTGCTCAGCCGCGTTGCTGTGGCCCACGCACTGGCGGTCAGCAAGCCCTAGCGGCGGCAGACCTCTCGCAGGTCTGCGCTGCGTGGGCTATGACAAACCACCTGGTAGCAAATGCTTCTTTTCTCCGCGTATGTTACTGAGGTTTGCCTATCCTAAAAGGATCTTCCCCATGACAGGTCAGGCTTGTAAAGAAACCTCAGAAACACCAATTTTCAAACACAGATTACAGTGCTGCTATAAACATGTGGGGTGAAAGATAATTTCTGCACTTTGTGGCTGAAAACTGCCAGTCCACTGCACTGAGAGACAAGTTTTCTAACATGAGACGTAAATTTTTTTTTTTTTTTTTTGAAAGCAATAATCCAGACTCTGGAAAATCTGAAAGCAGTGTGTAGATTTGCTAAAGGATGCCAGTGGCCAGTGTTGTGGAGAATGCCTCTGCCTCTGGATGCCCCAAGGATAAATAAAAGAAAAGCTCTCCATCTGCTGCTCTGTTAGGAGCAGGAGGGCACACTTGTGCCTTGGTAAGGAGAGGGCCTGCCAGGTTGGTAATCTCATCTCCTTTCTTCTCTCCAGTGCTACAACTGTGAAGAGGAGGCCATGTACCACTGCTGCTGGAACACCTCCTACTGCTCCATCAAGTGTCAGCAGGAGCACTGGCACGCTGAACACAAACGTACCTGCCGCAGGAAAAGATGAAAGAGCAATTCCTGCCCTGGCAGAGCACCCCGATGATTGCTATTCTCAGACACAGTGGTTTTTGTTTCCAAGAAGCCAAAATTGTTTAGAATTTGCTTCCCATTTTGCACCAGCCTTTAAACACTTTTCGTAAGAGAAATTTTGCACAGTAATTTCCATCTTCTGTTTAACGCTCCTCCAAAATTTTGTTGGTGAAATGAATCTAACATCAGTGGGAGCAGGTTACTTTGACTGATTTTAAACTAGAGGATTTGTTGCATTTTCAGCAAATTTTAAAACGTTTTTAGGTTTTACAGAGATTTTAATCTTTAAAAACAGCAGATCTAAAAACAATTTTTAAAAAATCGTGCAAGTTGAACAAAAGGAACGTTTGAGAACTAGATCTGAATGTAAGAAGTCCAGGACTGTTGCAGAAAAGCGAAGCATACTACCTTGATGTAACCTTTATTTCTTAACCTTGTTGAGCTGGTTTTGTTCAGCTTAATTTTACTGTTTAAAGGCATTATCTATTGGTTATACCAGTGGGTACCTGATTGAATTTAGGGAACAGGGTTGACACAGCAGGTGCTAGTCCTGCCTATTTTTTCTTAAATATTTCCCAGCCGTGTTTTATTTTCATTATTTCTTTTCAATATATAACTTTTATAACAAAATATTAGCTTTGATCTTGTAGTTTAAAATCACAGGGAACTGGGATAATCTTTTACTGAGCTGGATCTTAGAGAAAAATGAATATTTAAATTTTGAAGTTTGCACATTTCATCTTCGTCCTAACATGAGTGCTTGTAACCAGAATAAGAAAAGCCAAAAACCAAACAAGAACCCAACTACCTGACGCACCAATGACAAGGCATACAGATTCTGTCCCGCGCCCCTCCTGCCGCCTCCCGAGCCAGTGGTCCGGTGTCACCTGGTCTGCCGTAGCCGATAGTGAAAGGAGAAGCAGCACTTGAGTTCCACAGAAGACGTTTAGGTTGTAGTAATGGGTCATTGCCTAATAATGAGCTCCATCGCTGTACTCAGAGTGAAGACTCCTGCATGTTAATTTCCTTGTATTAAAGATGCCGTGATTTGTACAGTCTGTATTTTGCGGAATGTCTGGAGTAAGAAGCATTACCAATAGGAATGGATCGATAGTTGACAACCATTTTCTGTTCCTTTGTTCTATCTGTAGCTAGAAGCATTGCATCCATGGTCAGAGACAAGTTTTTAACTAGGTGTAAAGCTTATGTAGCTTTTCTTCGGAGGCATCTCCACATTCTAGTTTATTTCAGAGATTGGTCTTAGACCAAGCCATTGCCCATTGATATCCAGCTATTTTTTGAGAGGTTAGAGGAATAATTTGTAAATATTTATTTAGATCTTTGATATTTATTGAAAGCAATTACGTGATGGAACGATGGAAGCTGAAGAATCAGGAGGAAAGCCTTTCAAAAAGTTTTCTCTAGGATTTGTCAGGGTCATTGTAAAGATGAAAATATAACTAAGACTTCTGTGAACTACCACTGAAATCCTGGTATGTCTTACAGTGGTGATGTAAGTTAATTGACAAGATACTGCCAAATAATGCCCATCAAGTTGCATAAATTGTGTGGGAAATTGATTGGAAAAATAATAGTGGGTAGATGGTAACTTTTATTACCACAGCTACATTATTGCCTGGTGAACATGTGATTAACTCTTGTCGCCTCTGTGTTGTGACTATCAAACACTTCACAACTAAAAATCAATCTTTTTAGATTCCTTTGCAAGTTCCAAACCTTCGATCCACCCCTATGAAAGCAAGTTATTGTGAAAATATTTTTGGTGTAAAATCATTCCAGAATATGTAATATTTAACTGATAGCTGCATGAACGTAAGATTCGTGTTACTTTGGCTTTTTTGTCTCTGTTGACACGGTTGCACATTTCCAAGTTACTACAGTGTGAAAACTGCGTGTTTTAAAGAAAAAAGAAAAGAAAAAAAAAATTGTGGCCTGGTTTTGTATAAGTTTTAGGTAAAATTACAACTGATTGTTTTAGGAATCATGACTTAAAGTTAATTTTTCTGCAAATCATAAAGCTATATTAAAGTGTTGAGCTTAGCCACTATGCACATTGTAATTATTCATTGTGGCTGTCCAGTTTATGATGCATTCTGGCATTTTGTAAGCTGCTCTGACTAGCAATATATAGAGTCATTTAATGTGTTAACATTGGTTAATAAATGTATTTAAAAAAAGCCCTCACAGGAAGTGTCCATGGTGATTTTGGCCAGCTGTCCTCACGCCCTGGGCTGGGCAGGCAGGAACTGCTCTTTGGGCCTGTCCTCACCTAGAAAGGCCAAGACTGCAGATAGCAGAGCCGTGCCTGACCTCACAACCATCCTGCTCCTAACTCAGGGTGAGGTGACAGGTTTGTGCAAGGCCTTGAGTTTTTAACTTGGCTTCTCAGCACTAGAAGTGAATCTTTTCAGCCTGGTCAGGGCCAGCAGCCTCCAAGGGTTGCATCCAGCATGTTCTGCTTTTAAAGCCAGGACCTGTGCTGCTAGCAGCTGGGGTGGAGCTCATGGGGTCGCTTCTCTTTGTGTGTCCTCTCACCAGTGATTCCCTTCTGCCTCCTCCCTAACCCAGTCATCGCCCCTGAACCTGTCCCTCTTACATAATGAATAAAATAATTTGCTCAAGGGACCCAAAAGGCCATGCTAGTGCTGCACCCAGTGGGACGTCCCACAGCCACCTGCAAGAGAAAGGGCCATGTGGGGAGTAGCCATAGATGGGTTGTGTTATCCTGGAGCCCCATTGTGCCTGCAGGAGGGGGATACTGCAGGGATTGGTTTCTCTGTGGCAATTAGAAGCGGTTCCCTGTGGGAATTCAAACCTGACAGGATCTGCTAATCGGAGGGAGGGAAAATTTTTTAATTCTGTTTTAAATATTTAAAGATGCCTCAAAAGTCCCTACCCAAACATTTCTGTTTGGCATCATAGCATTTTATCCAAGCATGTGAATCACTGCAGGTGAATCATTTCTGCTAAGACAAGCCAGCACAGCAGGATCAGGCAGAAGCAGCAACACCCCCCACCACCACCACCTTGAACTGTGCCTCATCACATGTCCCACACTGGGCTCTGTCACCAGCACCACTCCTGCAGAGCAGATCAGGATATTTGTTCTTGTACTGTCCCCAGATCGGCAAATGTCCTTCCCTCAGAAACCCTCAGAGGAGCAGGGGTTTCTCTGAGCTGCTGTATCACAGGGGTCTTAGTGCTTCCAGAGCATCAGGAATTATTTGGTTGTCATTGGCTTTTCCTGTTTTTTATTACCATTGTTGTTACTATTGAATGGTTTTTACCTCTATTACTGTAATAAAGGGAGGCAGTGATTTCTGCTTCCTGCTCCCTGAGCAAGCTGCCCAGCTGCCTTTTCAGCTCTTACATGACCCAAGTATGTGAACTATGTTTGGGATTTGTGACCAGTGTTTAGGGGCTGCCCAGCCAATTTTAGCCTCCCCAGTTGAGTGCACATATATGATCCATGCATTTGCTTTCCGAATGCTTTCACAAATCAGACTGAGGCAGCTATGAAAACCAGAACAATCCTACTTGCACTGGGTCACGCTAAGGGAATTCAGTTGTAAATGGACTGCTTCAACCAGGTGTGAGAACAGAGTGCCCTTAAGACGTGGGACATGTTTACAGCTAAGGAAAAGGAGGGGGGAAAAAAAAAAACAAAACCAACCCACCTAACCAAAAAGCCCAAAAGCAAGCAAACAAACAAACAAAACCCACCACCCCAAAGTGGGAAAAAAAAAACCAAAACAAACCAACTGCACAAAACACAAACAAACCCCAAACAAACCTCACCACTACTGTGGCCCTTCCAAAATCCTGAATGAACTGTCTCATATTTTTTCTTAATAAAACTTATTTACGGTTGTTAAGTCTCAGAATTATGTTAGATGCTGAGTTATGCTCTTTAAAAAAAAAAAGAAAAAGCAAGCTTGGATGCTAAAGGTTGAATTGGGTGTGTGTGGGGGTGGGGTGGGGTGGGGTGTGGTGTTTGGACAGAAATCCAGAGAAAATTAAATTATCCCTTCTGTTGTCCACAGCCATGCCCACTCTGGGACTTCACCATCCTCACAGCCCTGAAACTGTCAGCAAAGTACAGAAATACACCATAGGCATTGCAACAGCAATGGAGAGGTTGCGGTTAAATAGTGTCTGCTTTCCAGGTAATTTTTTTACACCAAAGGGGACTAATATCTGAATAGAATACAGAAGAAAGGCTAAGGGTGTGACCAGGTCACGCAGAGTCATGTGGTTGAGCCATGTGGTTGTTTACAAAGCCACCAGCCAGTTTCTGTTAACACCCTGGAAGTGAAAACTAAGTTGGCATAAAGCGTCAATCGAAACAGGTTTGCCCCAGAGAGGCATCTAAAAATAAACATGAGTTCTGCCTAGACACTGTGAAGCTGGTTATGCCAAACACTTCGCTACTGTTTGGAAAATGACTTTTGCAGCAGAAACTGATGTTTCTTAACGTAGCCAGAGCATTGATTTTAACTACATTGTTAATGGGGACAGCAGCTCTTGCAGCCAGCCACTGCAGGAGTGTCAGGACCCTGCTTGCTGCCATGTGGGGTCCCCGCCTCTGCACTCTGCCTGTGCACCCATGGGAAGAGCATATGGGAGCCAGCTCTGTGTTAGGCTGATGCTGAGCCAGTTACCCTGAGTTTGGCCACATGTATGTGGTTTTTTCCCCCTTCTAACAGAACCTTCAAGGTGAAAAGGGTTCATTAAAACCAAGAAGGAAATCAGTGCACAGCAGCTCTGAAAGCCCCTGCCAGCAGAACAGGGGTGGCCTTCCCGATGTGGGCCTCACACCCACACCTTGGTTCATCAGGGCACACTGTTAACTGCCTCCGTTAAGAGCCTTTCCACACAGCAGAGCTGTGTGGATCTGGCATGCTCTCAGGAGGGAGCAAAATGAGTCAGCCAACCTGTACTGGGCAGTGCAGTGCAGGCAGGGAGAGCCTCTGCTGCCTGTGCTGCAGCTCAACCACGGCCAACAAACCTTGAAGAAAAAGCACATCCAGCAGTTCTGCCATGCGTGGCCTATGCCCAGAGAGAGGATTTCTGTGGCTGACACAGAACAGTGCCTTTTGCTGTCTCTTCACAGCTCTGTGAAGACCATGAACGCCAGAAAGCCTTTTGTTTTTCCCTGAAGAAACGACCGCTAAGCAACTCTGCAGTGCAGTTGCTTCCTCTCTTTTCCTGTGAGCACTGCAGCCAGCAGCGTTTGATCTCTGGGCTCCCCAACGCCAGTGGCTGCAGCGGCAGCTACCTGAGCCACTGGGACGCGGTGCTGCATGCTTGGCAGGAGCTCAGCATCCTTCGGCTCTCCCCACCAGCGGCATGGCCTCCGTGACTTTGGATGGGCGCGAGGCTGTGCTTGCAGAAACCCCAACTCTGAGCCTTCCAGTTCGCATTGCACATCTCCCCACCCCGTCGATCCATATGTGGCCCACACCAGCATCTGGTCCAGAGCCCCGACACCACCTGCATGCCCCACGCAGAAGCTGCAGTGGGGATTTGTTTCCCTGAGGCTGCAGAGAGGACTCTGACTGCTCAGGCTGACTGCAAAAAGTTGTGATGGAGAAGGCCAGAAGTAGCCCCAAACTGGTTTCCCTGTGGTTTTGTTCACAAGGTGAATGGTGAGAACTGATCTCCATCGCGCCCCTCCTGAGATGATAATAGCACATAAAGCAAAATTTTCTGTTGAAAAATAACACAAAACAAGCTGCAAGGTAATTTTTTTCCAGTTCCTAGTATCAAGCAGACAATAAATATATTCTGCTGTTCTCATTGTGCATTGTAGTCTTCTAACCCTATCTACAATTTCTTTTGGTTGAGATTCTTCACCAGTTTTTTTAGCATTGTTGCCATCATTTGCCAAAATGCTTTTTTAATGGGCATCCTTGAAATATCTGAAATATTTTCACCTTTTAAAAGTTATCATCACCATTAGTGAAAACCCCTTCCTTTTCCAAAAGAAAATGATTTGCAGAACTGAGTCAGGAACTAATACTGTTCTGCCACTCCTAACCTGCCTTCTTCCTCCCACCATTTTCAGGTTGCAGTATGATCTACTTGTCTGGGTCTTCTGCTTGGACCCACCTCTTGTAATGAGCATCCTGGAACTCGAGCCATTGCAGATGGGATTTTACACCCTGAACCTCTCAAATGTGCTGCCAAGGACATGAGGACTCAGAATCTCACTCTTTGAATTCATATTTAGAAAATCAGAGTTGGGGCCAAACCTCTTCTCTGTGGTTGCAGGCACTCAGTGGCTGGCAGCCAGCTCTGGAACCATCACAGTGCTTTCAGAACAGGCCACTGGAAAGAGGCATATCACATTTCCCAGGGGCTTTATCTGGTCCTTCAAGGATTCTGAGTTGATACAGAGCTTCTAGCCTCACATGTGCGACCAAGCAGCTGCCCAGGAACTTCCACTGGCTGGAAGTTCCAAGCAGAGATGTAGCAAGGAGACCAGTAACTTCAGCACTGATTAGCAAGAAGTTGGTAGCGAGACCTTGCAACAGAAGTGATAAGTGACAAAGTGGAGGAGTTTTACAGTACTAATGCTTGTTATTGCTTCTCACAAAATGTTACCAAGCTTACAATAATCTTTACACTTTCAGCAAAAATGTGAACAGTATATTTGAATATATTAGAAAGGATTAAAAAAACATTTCACAAAAACATTTGTTGCCATATGAAAGTCTTTCAGCAATAAATGCCCACACTGGTATTCAAACATCATTAGAAGTATCATGATTTGTACTAATAAATTATGCAACAAGAGAGGTAAACAAAATTTAGTTACAGTAGAACCCTCCAGGTTCCTGCGGCCGAGTGTCTGTGGCCCTCGTCAGCTCCGTTCCAGATGACTAATTAAGAAACTGCTATTTTCAGAGCAACAAAAATAAAAGCTTTTATTTGTTCATTTGAATATAAAACAGGCGTTATCACAGATGTACAAAGCGTACTGGTGGTTTAACATACAAGAAGGTTGCTGTCCTTTGCACATAAAAATTTGTTTGAAACTGTGATTGGCTGAGTCACATGAACTTCTCTAACCAGTCACCACACTCTATGAAATAACGCTGCTAACATTCAACTGATAAAAGGGACAGGCTCCCCTCGGGTAAAGTGTCAAGCAGGATTAAATATATATCATAAACAAGCACCATGAGGAATCTGCTCCTGTTTGATTAGTTTTGTGTTTATATGTTCATTGTGTACCCTCTCTTTTTGTGCATGTGCATCAAGTTGATTACATGGTTTTGTCTGACTCCAAAAGCACAAGGTCACAAGACAAACATTGTATACATTCTCATGAATGGTTTATCTACAGTACAGTTTCTAGTTCAGAACAACCCTTCGTTATTGCTCAGTCTGGTGGTGCTTAAATGTTTCCTTCCTTTTGCTTGCACAACAAAACCAGAAACTCAGTTTGTCATTTCCCTTAACTTGGGATTTAACAACCACAGATGACAGGTTGCAGAAGAGAGCTGTTACTAACTGCGCCTTGCAACTGCATTGCAGTTCTTTGATTCTCTACAAATGCAAAGTTGACTCTGCAAAGGTTAAAGTGATGCTTTGAACGACAGCAAGATTTGCTTTGCAGTACTGAGAGCAGCAACAGCAGGACTTCACAAGTTAGTTCACACACTGCAATTATGTTTGTAATCAATGGACATCCTGTCTGAAACCTTACAACGACTTGCTTTAAGAACCGATTTTATTCTTTTTAGGGAGCAGAAAAATGAATTTGACAAAACCTAGGAGTGGTCTGCAGGGATGGATAGGACTATTCACAGGACTGTGAGAGCAGGAAGGATGATCTGAACAAAAGGTGTCTGACATGGCGAGATGCTCTGTACTGTACATGCAGACCAGAATGTCCCTACCTCAAAACAGTTTTGAACACCCAGCATCAAGACTCCCTCAGACGTCATATAAACATGAGTACATTTGCCCTGCAACAATCTTAGTCATGCATATCCGGTAATGAGAACCAGCACGTGAACCTCACTGGGACAAGAAGAAAAGCATTCCAGGACTGCAGCTGGTAAATCCCACTCTGGATCACAAACAGGTTAGTTCAGTCCTAACCACATGAAGGAGGGGGGAGGTTTTAAAAAAAAGTGGCATGGGGTGCAGGGAAGACAGAACTGGGGAATCAAACCTCTCTTTTATCAAAAGGTAGTAAAATGAAGGCAGCTGTGATGCATGTTCTACTCTTCTCCCGTGACAGCCTCAGATCAGGGACTGTGGAACTCCTCCGCTCGTTAAAACTGGCAGATGAGCTCCTCTGATGTTTTAATGCTTTTAGGGACTAGTTAGCAGATGCAGGGCCCATGCCAGCCCAGTTGTGGTGACTGCACGCTCCTCTCTGGTAAGGAATAAATTATAGACCATTGAAGCAATCGTTTCCTGTAAATGTAAACTGGATGCATTGACCACCGAGCTGCGTGTGCTAGTTGAGAGGTAAACTGAAAACTCTCTGCAAGTAACCCCAAAACCTTTCCTTATAGCAATAAAAACACCAACAAAAACAACGAAAAAAAATTGTGCAACGAAGTTTTGCAGCTAGACAACAGTGCTATCCCTCAACCTGCCTTCTAAGTCTAACAAGTGTATGCACATGCCAGCACAAATATTTATTGTTGCCTCCATGGCAAAGAAAAGAAAATTATTGTAGTGCATTTTTCGCCTTAAATTCATTCACTGCCTTCAAGGCAGCAATAATTCCACTTGCTGGTATCTGGAGGATTCTTTTCCACAGGGATACTTAGTAATCCAAGATTGTTTTTGTTTGGGTTTTGGGGTTTTTTGTTTTGGTTTGGTTTTTGATTGGGCCTTTTTTTCCCCCCCTCATTATTTTTTTTCCCCAAAAAATTTGTGAGTAGCATTTGATTATCTACAGTGGGAGACACCATGCAAGTGACAAGTACTGCATTTTAAACTTTAAAATCTTTTGTCATTAGTGAATTTATATTTCTTTATATATATATTTGATGTGATACTATCCACTCAAGATAATACAACACTTTGTTTTTATATTAGCAAACATTTCAAGAGTTTAATATTCTTGAATGTTTTTTTTCTCTTTTATATTTCTAAAGAGATCAAAATAAATTAAAGGTTTTGTACATAATTACAGAAGTAGTTAACTTATTTCCTCTTTTTAGTTCCGTACAAAGATATTTGCAAGTTCACCGCCGAAATACACCTTATTTATAAACTTCTTCCACTCCGCGGCTAACGGTGAAGGCGCTTTGGCCTTCGGCTCCTGGCCTCCCCGATGGAGAGCTGCAAGGGCCCTAACCGAAAGGTGCTACTTTGGGTATTCTCCTCGTACCACTACAGAGTCTCCTAAGAGCTGGGATCTAAAATGGCTTCAGTTAGTAGCGGATCTGTATTCATCAGCTTTTTATGGCATCTTAAAACAAAGAAAGAAAACAATTACTTGTGTCAGTACGCAAACTGCTTTAAAAGAATCCTTTTGGAGGGCAGAATTAAAAAAAAAAAAAACAAAACCCAAAAAAATTTACTTCAGCTTACTTAATGTAAAACACAAAGCCACATTTACTCAAAAAGCAGTATTGTCCAATAAGCAAAAAGAAAAAAAGGAAGTTTAAAATGGGCTTTTGCAACACACTGAAGGGCCTTACCCATAGTCCTTCTCTTCTAAAATTTAGTGGTAAAAGAAAACATTTCACATTTCCTGCCAATCATGACTGCTTTGAAAAGTCATAATAGAAACAGTTCCATTCTGATGAGTGTCAGCATCTTATCTGCACACTTTTTTAGTGGACACCAAAAAAATTTATACATCTATAGCAAAGTCCATGGAAGCTTTAAGGTACAAGACTACATGTTGTAGGCCACATAGATGGGATCTAGCTGGTCTGCCAAAAATCCATCTCGTAGGTGCATACGTTGTTTCTCTCCACGGGAGTTGATAGGAATTACACCAATGTCCACCACCACTACCACCCCTACAATCAGGTAGTGTTCCTCCAGGACCACATTGGTGACCAAAGGAACCAGGTCCAAAGCTTCTTGCTCCGATCCATCCAGCTCAACCACAACAACCAATAAATTTGTCCAGGTAAACACCGCACTGGAATGAAAGAAAAAGCAGTATTAGTGGTGGAGTTTTGTTACCCATTTTCATTCTGCCTTGGTTACCTTTTGTCCCAGGGCTCCCTCCTTCTGCATAGTGTTTGCAACAAGAGGGAACATGTCTGCAGGCAGGGGGAGAACAGCCCCTCCTTTCCTGCTGTTGCAGTACCAGGTATGAGGTTGAGCCTCAGAGAAATGTGAGTCCAATCCTTGCCCACCATAGACAGAGGCAGTGACCAGGCCCTGCTCCCTCTGAAGTCACAGAACTGTCACAGCACTGCTTTACAGTTGGCCAAGCAATTAACTGTCTTAACTTTAACAGGTATTTAAGAAAGCAGCTGGTGGTTCTGACTAAAGAAACCAGTCCAGTCACTGTGCTTTGTTCAGTTTACTGCTGCAGCCAGGACTGAAAGTAGAGTCAGGTTTTACAGTCGCTAAATTGCTCTGGTTTTTGTGACAGGTTCGTTTTGGTTGAAAGAAGAAAAGCTGAAGTTACATCAAAACAAAATAACGACCTGACTCAGTTTTTCTGATGCAAGAGTAATGAAAAGCAACTTGCTTTCATGTCAGCCCCAAGAAATTATTACCTGCTGTGTGCATCTGATGATGTGGTACATTGATTATAGACAACATCATCACTAACTCATTGATTCAGTGCTTCAGTTGCCATCATGACCTTGATTTGATCACTGTTTGATTTATTAGTAGCCAATTCAAAAGTAACAGTGTGTTCACTAATACAGTTTATTAGTGTGTTCATTTGTCTGAAATGTTTGCTTGCTTGCTGCTCCTGGCAGCAACACTCCTAAAGCTTGAGCTCAGGTCAGTTGTTTTTTCCTGGTAAGACTATAAATCTCAAACTCCAAGAAAGCAGGACTGACCTACCTGGGAGCTGCTTGGTACTCTCAAATTAACAGTTTCATTCCTCACTTGCACTTAAAACCATATAGGAGAAGAAACACATTGAATGATCTAAGCAGAAGAGTCCCTTCTGATTCAATGTGAAGTTTCATCCTTGGCACGTATTTACAGCCAAGCTATAAATCCTGTAACATCCTGACAGACCACTTCCTGCATCAATTGCAATATCCCAGAAAAAAAACAGATGTTCTAGATGTTTCAGCTTCATAGAAGGGCCCTGTCGTTAGAGACTCCTTACCACTCTGTGATACTCTTGTGTGCTCTAATGACAGAGGTTTCGATGTCGATAGGATGGTAGCGCATCCCTCGTAGCTCCATGGCTTCATCCAATGCGCCCACAACATAAAGCGCATCATGGCGTTCTGGTTGGGAGGAAAACACATAGCAATGATTCTCCTCTCCACTACATTACCTTAGAGAAATATTCACATTAATAAGTTAAATAAATAAAATTTATAAATTATTCTTAAATTTCTGAACCCCCAAAGTGATTTCTGAATTAATGAGACTTTTCCATCACTGAAGTGCTCTGCAGCATAGAAGGCAGAAGGCAGGCAGGCAGCCAGAAGCACTGCTCCCATTTGAAGAGCAGGTGGAAATCTTTATCCAAAGACAGTGACATCAATTCCTGGTTTTCTCCATGTGGCTGCAGAACATTCTTTACTAAGCCCCCTAAAAGACAATAGTTTCCTTGTTTCTCTCTTCTTTTTTTGAAAGCATGGATTTCAGCCTGAGTGTCTTTCTGGCTGGTACTGGTGCTCAAGTGCATCACAAAGGTGTTCACTAATAAACTAGAAATATGGATCAGACAGCAAATTGCTCGTTCAGACAAATGGCCAGCTCTGGAGTGTAATGCTCTCATAGTACACATTTTTCCTGACTAGAGGAATTAATGAGGCTTAAATGACACTCTAAAAAAGGTATTAGGCTGATAATAAATGATGTAAACACTGCAGAAGCACAGAGCTTCTGTAAAGAAGCTTGCACCACAGGAACTGTGCCAGCAGGTGGTCATCAGAGAATCACAGAGTCACAGAGTGGTCCGGGGTGGAAGAGACCTCCCAAGGTTACCTCATCCAGCCCCGCTGCAGCAGGCAAGGCCATCCTCAGCTCAATTACGTTGCCCAGAACCCTGTCAAGCCTCACTCTGAATACCTCTAGGGATGGGTCCCAGGCTCACAACAAGGTAATGTCTGCGCAAATGTACTCGTATGGATGTGACTGCAAGAGCAAATGATGGCATTTTAAGCTGCATTTTGTGTTTTTCACATTAACGGTGCCAAAAAATCACTGGTGGAGGGGATTCATAGCACCTGAGGTACAGCGACAGAAGAGCGACTCTTTCGGCAGGGACATTTTGCCCTCTGTTTTAATTTATTATTATTTTAACTAAGGCTTTTTTGCAGTTCTGCAGGTTTCACAGACTGAACACGTCAGGTAGCACAGGCCAAGAGGTGGTATCAGCCTCAGGAGAATCCAGATTAGGTGCACACCTAGATGACGAGAAACCTCTCACCTCCATTTGCATCTGTGAGTTCTGTTCTTCTCAGGAAGCCCAGGTAGCCAGTTCGAGCCCAGATAGTCTGCGTGTCTCCAAAGCTGAGTCTTGAATTAAAATGATCTGATTGCAAAGATTCATCTCCATAGATGGTAAAATACCCACTGGCGTTGTGAGTGCTGTGAACCCATATCTAAGTTAAAAGCAATTAGACTGCCATTAATTAAAGCCACTTTCCGGGATGAAGCATCATTAAATTTCTGATGTAAATATTTTTAGTAATGTCTGGATAATACTGAAATGCTTTTCAACAGCTGCTTCTGAAGCCCAGATGACCCAGGTTATAGGCACAGAGAGCCCAGTCCAACACCACTGAAGTCAGAGTGTGGAGCTGAGCTGTGCCTGGGGGAGTGGGACACTGGGCACATGGCTGAAGGCACATCTGCCCCGCAGCCCTCTGGCCCCAGGTTAGCCAAAGACCTGCGCAGCCTCCTCCAGGGACTCCGCTAGCTCTGAGATCTGCTTGGTTATGGCCATTTATCGTAAGAGCCTGTAGACCACAGTGCTCTATCCAGAGTTGTGTGCTCCTGGTTCAGTGTATTTACTCCAGTTGGCCATCCTCCATGAGTACCAGAGAGGTAATTTTAAAAGGTGAGCTCAAAGACATTCGCCTAGGGAGAAGAACTCATTTAAGTTAACTCAAGGCATCATGGAAATTTTTACCATTTCATAGTAACGAAATCTGAAAGATGAATGTTAGATGGTAGTTTTAAGTATGACTACAAAACTCTTAACCTTGTTAATTAGATGTTTGGCTGGTAATAGAAAATAACATTTTCTGTCTCTAGAAAACCAACATGAATTGAAAACCACATAGTCTTGCTCAGCTAATGACAGTATTTCAGTGCATTGAAGCACAATGACTATAAAAAGAACAGCACTGGAAAACCATTTAGCTAAAATTAGACTAATCAACAAACTTAGCCTTTCGTCTGAGTGTCCATTAGAATTAGTGAGGTACCAAACAGAAAATACACTCAGAAAAACTAACTGTACTGACAGTTGAAATAATTCCACAAATATCAAAGATCTGCAGAGTTCACAACTTTCTTAACAAGGCAGGTGGTATAACGTTGCCATGCACAATGATGACTTTACCTCTGCGGTTTAGTTCAGGGCATACAAAGGTTCAATCTTCATGACTCACCTCACCAAGATGAGAGTCTCCTAAGGGCCCCTTTGTTTCCGGATTAGCAATAATGATACGTACTCCTGGGAGGATCTATTGAAAGAAAGAAGGAGGCAGTAAGAAAGCAGGTTGGGTCTTATGCAATCCTATGCCCTTTGTCCCCAAAAAGCCTTCCTTAGAAACTGGAATAAACCTGTGAAAAGTTAAAGCAGACTTACAACATAAAAATTTAAAATAGTCTATTGTATAATAATCTATAACAGATTCTGAGATGTCTGGAAGTCCTACAAGATTTCTTCTCTTTGTGAAAGCTGTTCCATCATTAACAACTCCTCAGAAACCAAATGTTCACCTACGACACAAAAATCCTACCAGATGTCTCATGTCTGTCTGAGAGCAGACACTAGGACAGACAACAACCAACACGCTTGCCACCTGGAGCAAAAGGAAACCAGAAGTATCATGCAATGTTCCAGAACAAAGCCACACAATGCACATTCAACCACTACAGAGATGGGCAGATGTTAAACCCTAAAAGAGAAAAAGGAGCATCCTCTGACCACAAGGGCTATGGTTAGAAAGCTTTAGGTAAGTACCACAGGGCAGGTAACCACAAGTGCTTGCAAAGTTATGGTTAGATAGCTTTAGGTAAGCACCCACAGTGCCAAGGGCAGTGTGCTGGTTTGAGGCTAATTAGAAAATTTTAATAGAGAAAATTGCACTATAGGCTGTGAAAGGAAAATATGGTGATGTCTATTTCACTCATAGGCTTGCTGAAAAATTGTTTGGGAACAATAACCAAAATATATAGATAAGTCAGTCTCTCTCTGTTGCTTGCTGGGAGAACAGCTTCTGGGGCGTTCTAGCAGCTTCTGGCTCTGGCTCTTCTGCCGATTAATCCTCACTAACCACTTTTCTTCTAACCTCCCTGGCCGATCCTCCTAATTCACCTTGCGTGTAAGGCAAACCTTGGGGTAAGGTACAGGGGTGGGGTGAAGGTGGAAGGGTGGTTGGGAGCCCCTCCTGGGGTCTCTGATTTCTGGGAGGGGAGTTGTGTTGCTGTATTGCCTTTAACTTGTCTGTGTCTGTAACTGTTCCTGTCTATTGTGCCTACCTCTGCTTGTACATTGTGCTGAGCTGTAAATAGAGCTTCAGTCCTTAACTTCCAGCTGGTTGAGTTCTAGTCTGGGTCATTTTACAAAGTGTGGGGGGGCAGGGAACTCCCAAACCGTCACAGGTAGGCAGTGGGCAGATGGCTCAGTGCAGCAGCGAGGGCACCTCTTTCTCCCAGACTACTACAGCAGCAGCCTGTGAGTACAGCGCTGGTAATCTCAGCCCTGGTCCAGTGCAAGTGGGGCTGTATCACTAAAACTGCCTTTTAGTCCATGCTTGTTGGTTCTTGCAAGAGTGAGATGTGGAGGATGAAATACCTTCTTTTTGCATAAAAGAATGAAATGCTTTTTGCACAGAAGAGCAAGGCACAGCTTCTGAGAGAGCATGAATGCACCAGTGGCCAGCGTTGTGCTGCAACCTCAACATTAACGAAGGGTCTTCGGTGCGCGCAGTTGACAAAGCCTTCCTCAACACCACACTCACTCAAGAATGAGTGGCAGTTTACTGGTACTGCTTATCACAAAGGTAGGCTTACATCTTCTTTCGGTACTTACTTTTCCTGACTCCATGAGGGGCAAACTATGTGGAGATCCTCTTTCGACTAAACGAACTCTGTAAAACACATGAAGAGATGGAGCGCATGAGACACGCTGGTGTTCCTTTGGGTTTCGTTAGCTCTTACTGCTGAAAGCACTGCTGGGTGGGCACAGAGGCCACCCCTGGAACAGACCAAGCTTGCACCCTGCAGAACACAGTCAGTCTAACATTTAACCATAGAAAAATAAAAAAATATGCCTGTGAATGTTTTCCTAAAGATCAAATTCCTCAAAAGTAGATGGTGCTTCTCACTTGTTTTATTTGCTAGACTTTGGCAAATGGAATTCCATGCGTAGATTTGTTCACAACCAGAGGATCTAAAGCACTGATTTCTGACAAGAATGCCATCAGTGCCAGGGCACAGACACAAAAGTCTGTGAGTCGAGGGAGCAACCACAGTCCACAAGAGCTAGTAGTTAAAGCCATATCAAAATAACTCATAATCTGGTCTCAGCTTCAAATCTCTATTTGCAATCTTTTCATTTTTTTTCAATGGAAGGTGGTTAATATACACTTTAGTATTAAAAAAAAAAAAAATGTAGTGAAACATGTTATTGCTGCTGAGGTCAGACCTTTTCCCTGCTTTCTGGTCCTCTCTCTTCTTCTTTTAGATATTTATTTTCCCTGTAAAGGAACAGCAAGAGCAGCTTTCCTTCACTGGTATGGTGGTCTGGAGGGAAATTCCTCATTGAATCTTAGACAAGTAGTCAGCAGTTTAGAATGAAAGAGACCTTAAAGTCCTAAGCCAGTCAGGAGCAGTAGAGAAAATGTGGTAATATGTAGGCATTCCTGTAACCGAAGTGGAAAACTTAGAAGTTCTAACAGCCAACGAAAACTTTGAACTTCCCACTCCTGAACATTATTCATAATGCACTTAGCCAGTCCAGATCAAAAATCTGCCACGGGAGTTGTTCTTACCTCTTTCCTCCCTTTGGGTCTGTGATTACAAAGAAAAAAAACACGTGATGCCTGAAACCCAATGGTGAAAAAGGTAAAGATGAAATGCCAGAAGAGAGGAAGACAGCTAGGAGGGGATCTGGTTAAACTGGTAACAAAACTGCAGCCTGTTGGGAGCAGTCACCAGAGATCTTTTCAGATTGTTCTGAGCTCTTTTTATGTGTGCTCAGCTTGGGAAAGGAGGGATGAGAGACACAGAGAGACCTCAGCTAATGTCCCTTTGGAGAAGAACAAAGGTTTGGCAAGTTCAGGCTCTAAGCACGGAGACATGGAAAAAACCCAACCCACTCTTCCCATTTCTTTTGCTCCAAAAACCTTCCCTAAAAGCCAGGACTGTGGAGGTCAAGGCAGGAAAAGTGAACAGCATTTTATCTGCAGTTGTGGGAGCTGTCTCAACCTTGATAGATGGGGCAGGGCTAAGTTCCGAGGCATTGCACATCAGGTTGCTTCTTTACCTGCTCCTTTTGACCTCATTTGATTTTTTAGCACAGGATGATCCAAAAGGTGAAATGTCCCAGTTTCCAGTTCCATTAAATCTTTCCCACTCAGTGCTTTCTGCCTCCTGTCTCTGCAGAGTTCTCACCAGACAGAACAGGCATTTCTGGGAGGGTTGTTAGATCCCAACCACTTGGGACTCCAGTTTGAAAAGTTTCTGCCAAGCTCACAATCCTTTTGGGAGAATGCTGCTAAATCTCTAACCACTGCAATCATCAGAGATATTTTGCCACAAAGAGGCTTCAGAAAAAGTGAAGTAAAGATTAGATTCTGATGTCTCTGACTCCCTCATTTTAAGTATGCCATAGTCTTACTAAGTCTGTCTGGCAGACAACGCAAAAAGACAGACCACAGGGTTCATCAGACCCATGTCAAACAGCGCTGGGAGCTACCAACACGCTGCCGGCCTTAATACTGCTCGTGGTAAATTCTAGTTCTTGCTTGTTTGATATGGATCCAATCAGAGATGGAACTAGAAAATACCCCAGTTACAGAGTGTGGCTGCTCACAGTGGTTGAAGCCAGTAATCCATGCTCTCACAGTCCTGCAGCAACCCCCTCTCACGGACCCCCATGGGCTAACAGCTGCCAGCCCAGGAGAAACAGCTCTGTGAAGATTAGAAGCCCAGTCGGTCCCCATTGCTCAGGGACTGGCCAGGCTGCGCTGTCTGCGTTTCAGTGTCAGGACATCTGGAAAGCCATGGCAGGGGCCATGTGTTTCATTCTCATCAACACCACCCATAAAACTGCCTGTGTCTGCTCAGTGATAGGAGTTAGCACCAATGGGATGTGAGGATTGAGAAGGTTTTCAGGAACTGTGAGGTGTGCTGCAGAAGCTTTCTTGCTAGAAACTCTGTTCATTGTATCAGAGAAAAAGAAAAATGTGGTTCCAACCTGTCATGCCTCAGTGCCCTCATATCAACATAGACTGTGGTGGGATCTGGTCCAGACGTTCCCTGTAAACAACAACATCAGCTAATCAGAACCTGAAGGGTAGGAGGAGAAAACACTTCTATTCCCCCACCCCCAAAGCATGTCCATTTCACTGCTAATTATGCTAATCAAACCACAGGTTATGTTCCAGCGATTTGTCACACAAAACTGGGCTTGACAGATCAGAAAGAGCACTGGGAAGACAACCTACTGTCAGGTACCTGCCACCCTGGGGTTCAGAGAAGCATCCAGTGGCCACACTACTCAACCAGCCACATGTCAACAGAGGTCTGGTTTGCTACCACAGGCCAAGTAATCAGCAGGTGGGGAGACAGGAAAGCGCGAAAGATGTTTTGCCATATAAAGGAATGTGGGATGGCTAAAGAGGCAGTTGAATGGCAGAAGCATGTGGCCAGGAATGCGGAGCATGGTTTGATGAGAGTCTTCCACACATGCAACAGAGAATATATTTGAAGCTAAAGATTGTAAAGATAGCACGCACGACATGAACTAACACGGCCTGTAGGTCTGTGAGCAATCCTTCTGCTCCTTTTCAGTCTTCCACTGCAAAGCAGACATCCTTGCTTTATGTCACAGTATTTAGTCACTTGAGGAGCAGTTGATTTTAGTTGCCTTCCATCATGAGATCATACAGTTTTTGAGGCCTTTCCACCCACAGCTTTGCTGCAGCCCTGTAAGGAACCTGCTATGGTCTTCCCATATCCAAAACTTCAAGCTCGTGATGACTGAACACCAAGTGAATTCTCAATGCCCTCTGCTAGGGGTCCCTTCCCTGCTGCATACCTCACATTGCCCTGACAGGCAGCTATAAGAAACACTGTTTCATTTTGGAACACTGGAACTTTGAAAATTTCTTCTTCATCAGGTAACCTCTCCTAACTCTGGTAATCCACAGGTGCAGGGACTCCTTCATCAGTTATTTATATGTTTACTACTTAAAACAGGAGACAATATCAACTCCCATTGATTTCTGTCCAGTTTGCGATATATTACAGAGAACAAATCTTCACATTAGGAATATCTAGAACTAAATTCTGACTTTTTGCAACCTCTCTGGTACTTCCACAATTCATTGAGCACTTAAAACTGCAATGGAGTTCCACAAATAGATAAATTAGGAGAAAAGTGTTACCTCTACCAACTGACATTGTGGAGATACTGCTAGTGACCCACCATCAGAAGAGAAAGAGTAACAGAGCTGCACATGCATGTTAGCCTCTTTACCTTGTTACACACAATACAAGATACAATAACCTCTCTAGCTATGGACAACACAATTTCCAGTCTACTAGTAAACTCAGCAGTGTAACAGACTAGTGCTGAGTGGAGAACTTATTTGAAATAAATTAAAAAAAAAAAAAAAAGAGAGAGAGAGGAAAAAATTGGTTATCTTGAAAAATAAAACTAAACCTGAATTGATTTATAATATAAAGGAAACACTCAAGTTTGAAAGTCAAAGACAATCGCCATGTTGTTATTTTCAGTGTGAATGAAATAGTTACAACAGACAGCAACTATTTGATGAAACCTGCATCCAGATAAAGCTGTACTGGACTTGCTTATGATTTTGTGAAGGATCTGAAAATCCCCAAATCTCCAGACTCAATTTCTAGTCTGTCCCACTGTTGGAAGCTGATAGGTGGGTATTGAGGGAACATGAAAATCCCCTACCTGCTCGGCCAACTTCCCCAGCCTGTGAGGCTATAGCAGCAGGAATAGCAGGGATGAGGGAGAGAAGGAAAGAAGGTAACACAAGACAAAAATAACAGTAACAAAATGGGAATGAAGGGTGGGAGAACAAAAAGAGGAGAATGCAAAAAGCAGGGAGTAAAATAAAAAGAAAAACAATGTCAAATACAGGAATCTTACAAATTAACCATTATACTATTAAAGGTTAAAAAAAGTAAAAAATGAGGCGTCAACATTTTAGTAGAGCAACGGAAGAGACAGTTGTAGACTACTAACCTTGGACAAACAGACTTAAATGGGTTTAGGACACCACAGACAACATCTTAGCAGAAAGCAGGTGTCTAGCATACTAACAGTCTTTGGTTGATTTGTTTTGGTGTAGAGGTCAGAATACATTATGACCCTGATGTTTTAATGCACATCCACCGAGACAGAGCTCCCTGGGCTGCCATTTCCCTACCAAGTGTGCAGCGTCCTCTTGAAAAAAAAGGTAAGCTCTCTTCTTGTGAAAAAACAGAATTAGTGTGCAATGGCAGAAGATACTTACACCTTGTTTCACACAGATTAACCTGTTCCTCAAGTCAAATAAAGCCACAGCTTCATGCACAACCTAGTTACTAGAAGACCGTAACTAAACAGAGTAACTTCGTAGTTCAACAGCTCTTTATTCTTAGCCTACTTGCTAGGACAAAGCGTAGTATGTATAAAGAACTGGAAAGTTAAAAGCCAGTAAAACCCATCCCTTCTCCACTGTGATCAGTAACACAGTAAAGAGACAAAACAGTGCTGACTGTTCCTAAGATGCTGCTATCATATTGAGTATCTCACAGCAGGGAGCTGCAGTGGGGTTTGCCCTACCACTGCTGAGAACAAACCACTCTGAGAGCACTGCCTTCCACAGCCCTCTGTTAAACCTCTAAATTCCAACAAAGTTAGAGACTAGAGGAAGCTGCCACAGCAGCATCTTTTAAAGCAAGTTTACTTTGGAAGTGGAGGAAGATGAAGCATTTTAAAAAATAGGACTGATCTTATTAAATTGCTGACCCAAAGCATAAAGATGACTAGTAACCCAGGCTGAACACTGCAGTGCAGCTGTGAGGAAGCAAGCAGGAGACCTGGTGAAATCCGCTACAGAATTCACTGCCAGTGACTATGTTGCAGGTCCATAGAGGACTTTGAGAGTGCCAGAGCCTCACAGGAAAGGTTGGAGAAACAGCAGTTGAAGGCTCAGTACAGACCTGCTGTGTCTGTCTGCATCTGAGATACTCCGAAAGCACTGCAAATTTCTTAGCCCAGCCTAGAGTCACTGACGCCATCTGCCTGTGCCTGTTCACTTGTGATCCAGAGAGGAAGAACCTGTAATGCTGGCAAGAGGACAATACCAACGTGACTGTTGTTAGATCTGCCACTTAGCAGAGACATGCTAGGTAGTGTTCAAGGAAACAAAATGGGCCAACATAATTTTCTGTCTGAAAATAGGTATTGCACGAGTCACATCCCTTGGAGTAAATCATTGCCCTGCCTGTGCATAGGCTGCCACCAGTGAATCATCCCTAGTGTGTGCCAGTCTCTGTGACATGCCAGGTTTCTATTCTCCACTGCAGCACAATTTTACACAGGGAAGTACCCCAACAACTCAGCAGTAGGACTAACCATGTGCCAAACACTCAGTCTCTACCTAATTTCCACTGAAGTACAAGGCCAAGCGGTATGCTCTTCCCTGCTTCCCTCCCCACAGTTAAAAAGCCAGGATCAAGGCAATCAGAAGTCTCAAGAAGTGAAAAACAACTGCTGTTTGGGTTTTAGCTTTCTTAGGTTGTTTTGCTATCAAAGGATGTGGTTTCAATGCTTATTCTGACTCTACTTTGGCTCAGGAAGAGAATTTGTTATGGGCACTTAACAGTTTCAAGTATCAAGCACAGCAGTTGCAGTTGGGAAAAGAACTTCATGGCATAACACACAGTAAAGGTGGGAAAACACAGAATCTAAGGGAACTCACCTAGAGTCTGAGCCATACCTCTGATAAAGTGCATGGTCCCCTGCTGGGACATGTCACAGAGCTGTCCCTTGCTTGAATATAGAAAAGCTTCCAAAAGTGTAATCAATCACTAAGTGAAGAAAAATACTGGAGCCCTACAGCTGCTGACAAAGCTCTCTTTGCTAGCTAGTCAGGGAAGGATTAATTTCATGTAACTTCAACCTCGAAGAAGAAAGCGGGCAGTGTAAGGTAGGAAGCACCTCCTGATGGTGACAAATCCCACTCCAAGATGGCACCTGAGATAGACTGAATGAAGCCCTCTCTTGAAATATTTCTATGATTCTACTGACTAGAGATGGGTATTCGATAACTCACTTGACCTTGCCACCTTACTCAGAGGTGACATCAAAGCAGCAAGATGAATCCGACTCACTCACCTCAGCTTTGGCAGATTTAGTACATATTCAGGGTTAACTAAGGAAAACGAACAACTTCCAGAAGTTTTTCCTCCCATGAAATTGAGTAGCAGGTTCAGTAAAATGAAAATATTTATTTTAAGTGTTTCAGTGGAAATCAGCTTAAATCCTAAAGAACCATCTAAGCTGTTGTAAGAAACAAGCTACTCTTCATATCTATTTTCCTCTCTTGAGTTTGCTAAAATGCTAGTTAATGAGAATGAAAATATGTTGGATGCAATCTTTTAATCTCAGAAATCCTTGGACCATTATCTGTGACTATACGGCAATTAAAGGTACTGAAGTGTCTAAACATGGAGAAAATTATTTAATTTCAAAATTAAGTCTCTAAAAAATGTAGTTCTGAATGACTGTACCAAAAGAAACAGCACATTAGCTTTAATTTTGAAGGGAAATGAATAAAAATGGCAATGCATTAGTCTGCCTGTGATCTTAATCCTGAAATAAAAACAACTTAGCTCTTCCACACCAAAAAGATTATCGCAATGATTTCCCCTTTAAAACTATCTTTAATAAACGGTCATATTTTGCTTTGAAGTTTTGATAGCCACACACTAATATAAATGCATGCTCCACCCTCCTTCTCCTGGAGGGTGGCACAACAGTAACAGCTTTTTGGAAAAACCAGGATACCTTCCTCTTGAAACACTTGAGTCTTACACTTGCAACGAGAATTGGAAATGAAGTGAAGGAATTATCAAAGATCACATCCAAGTTGCTTTAAAGGTGGCCCACAGAAAAGAAAGGCTGGAGAGGCTTTTTGCTGGCAAGGGTCAACAGCTGGATATTGAGGTGTGTTTGGAAATGTGATCAGCAGATAGGCTGGATCACAGCTATCCCTGTGTGAGATGGTGTTCCAGCAGCCACATGGATCGCACAGACGACAGAACTTGGAAGAAAAAAAGCCAAGGCACGTGCTATTGACTCAAATATCTTTACAAGTCCTTTTCTGCAGTGTGAAGAATCCAGAAATGATCACTTCAGGAACATACTAGAGACAAAGCTGATTGAAGGAACCTTGTCACTCAAGGATTAAAAACTCTCCTGTTCCTTCAAAGGACACAATGCTGCATCTTTATGGTCTCTATCAAAAGGGTGCTTTGTGGTGCAGCTTTAAGTGAAATCTGTAGTAGTTTTTCCACGTCCTCTTAAAATTTGCCAAAATTTTAATAAGTTCATCTGCTTCAAAACCTCTTCCACTTGGAAGGGTGCTATTCCCAAGGGTGGCCTGCTCTGGAACAGTTTTTCTTCATACACCACTCTTTAGACACTCCTTATGGCTTAGAGTTCATCCTATGGACTGAGAGGCAGCATCTTGGCACTGTCACTAAGCTGTATGATCAGCCAGACTTTAGTCACCCTGCTCAGGGCTCTCATCCTGTGCTGCTCTTATGTTTACGAGGAATACCAATGACATTCCTTGAGAGAGTTACCCACTTTTACAGTTTGATTCAGTAACTCTTTCAGGAGATTCTGTAAAGAATCACCTAAGAAGCAAACTTCAGCTAAGCAGCTGACACAGTCAGAAGGCAGATACAGATAGCCAAGCACAAACCCAGCCTAGCTGCATACTGCTCAGGGCCTAGAGCTTTTCTGAGCACCTTGGTAGTGGGCTGACCCAGAAAGCAGATAAGTACCCATTGAGTCACTTGCTCACTCCCCTGCTAGCAGAACCATGGAGAGCACAGGAAGAGCAAATGCAAGAAAATCCACAGGTAAAGATAGAGACAGCTTAATTAGAGAAGGCAGGAAAAAGCCAAAGTGCTGCAAAAGCTGCCACTCACCACCTCCCACAAGGAGACTGATGTCCAGTCAGTCTCCGAGCAACAACTACTTTGACAGACCAACTTGCTCTTTTTTTTCTGGCTGAGTGTGCCGTTATGTGGTGTGGGATACTGTAGGTGAGCTTGGGACAGCTTTCCTGCCTCTGTCCTTGCTGCCTCTGGTACTGCTCCCAGCCAAGCGTTTAAGGTTCTTTGGGTTGCTGACTGGGTCAAGCACAAAACCTGCATCTGCTAACTGGCCTGAAGTGGTACCATCTAAACTGTGTTGTCTCAGGTGGGAGCGCCTAAGGACTTTCTGCGTGTTTTCTGAACTGTCCTCTCTGCCTTGTCATCACCCAGGACTCTAGATGTGGAGAAAGAAAAAAGAAGGCTTGTACTCTTGCAAAGAAACACTCAGCAGAAGAGATTTTAAAGCCTCAGTAAGTATGTTTGTACCAAATCTGTGACAGAAATATAAATGATGTTGTTTCCGTTCATGGACATTTCTAACCTACAAGATGCATTCTTCTCTTGAAACTATTTATTAAGTTTTGTGTGAGTAAAAATTGAAGCATTCAAGTGCTGCTTTTGAGACTACAGGAGATTTGCTCAGACTTTTATTCCTGGAGTATATTTATGGGAGCAATTACAGAAAGCCAAAGTGAAGCACTCTCAGGGACACAGAATGCCTTTTAACCTTGCTCAGCTTTGCACGATTATGTATTTGATAGTAACCATCTAAATCGCCCTAGGCTGGAGGAATACTCTGCTGTTAGTCAGAGATAGGGTAAGTGAGCAGCACTGGAGCTTCTGTACTCACAGGCTGGTACTGTGTTCAGCCACAAGGGCACTTTTAGCCAAGGTCTGATGGAAGCCAGAATTCTTTAGTGACCTTGAAGAGGGCAAGAGACTAAGGCAGGAGTAGCACACAGATTTGCTGCTCTATGCTGAACCTGTAACGTGTATTTGGGGTGGGTTCTTTTGATTGAAAAACAAAAAAACATGTTTCCATTTTCCCTTGCAAAAAGAATAGCAACTGCCTGCCTTGCAGCGTCACCGAGCGCTTCTGACTTCACACCTACGCAATTAGCCATGTTACACCCATGGGAAAGCTGCTAATGTAAACCAGTGGGTAACTGCCAGACTTGAAATGCAGGCAAGTTCTGCTGGGGAGACAGAGACTTTGTGGGGGTTAGAGACATGGGGTTTACCAAAGGGCTATGGAACTTCTCAGCCAATGCATTGCCAAAGCAGATTATTCCAGAATTACTTAAAAATATTATTAAGTCAGAAATCATATTACATCTCGTTACAGGACTCGTATATGAAGCTCTGATATCAGATATGGAAGAACAGAGAGAGATCAGGAGTCATGACAATGAGACACAGATCAGGAAAGCGTGACTTAGGATTCCTTATGTATTCCTTAAAGATTAAGATGAGTACTGGAATTACAATAGAAGCATCTTTATTCTAGACTAGAAAACTGCAATGAAAGAAATCCTTGCTAAATCTCATGCCAGATAACTAGATACAAGGCAAGCTTAGCTAAAGATTGAAGGTGAGGTAATTTTTATCACTCAGAGTCCTGAAAGAACTTTGGCAGGGGGGTTTGATTTGATCTTGATCTCCCTTCCAACCCCTAACATTGTGTGAGTCCATGAAGATGAAATAACACGCTATAGCTCAGCCTAAACTAGCTGCTTGGTGTAATCAGCAGTGGGTGAAAACTTAGAGATTTTTCATCATCTCAGACCAGACAGTAAGAGTGCTCCTTATGTCCTTAAAATCATGACTTGTGAAGGATTCCTCGAGGAATTAGTGGCTCAGACCAGAGACGTAGCAGAATAGTCTTTCATTGTAAGCAGCAAACTGCTCAGGAAATATTCACCCAGTAAATGAAGCAAGGATTGATTAGAACTCTTTTACAACCAGAAAGAACCCATTTTGTCACACTAAGCACTGGGAAACAGGATTTCACTGCTTGACTGAACACCACCTTTGGAGGCCAGAGTTCACATTCTGCCACTCCCATTCCAGCAGTCATGGGCAGAACAGATGCTATGACTGAAACACGAGAAGGATGAAGAGTTAACAAAGTAACAGAAATTTACTCCCTGTCCCTGCAAGACCATTAGGTACCACACGCACTGTTCTCACACATCTACAACCAAGCAGCCAAAGGAAATGAAATGAATGCTTCTGAAAACTCTTTTCTTACAACAGCTTTGAGCTGAAGGAGTGGAGATCCTTACCTGTAAACATATTGCCAGGTTAACTCTGCAGCCCAGAGATGTGCTGACAGCTCGCGGATGCAGACCCAAGTCTTTAAACAATTTGGAGAAGGACTGAGTAAGAGCTATCCGGGGCCGCTCCTCTGCCACCACCACACAGGTGCGGACACGCGACAGGTCCAGTCCCCGCGCCTGAACAGAAGCAGACATGTCACACAGGCCACAGACAGCAGAGCTCACCCACGGCATTTGGCAGTGCCTGAGCATGTCAGGCAGTCATGGTGGCTCAAGAGGAGCAGTGGAGATGCCAGTGCAGCCAGTGGCTGAGGTGCCAGCGCATCTGCATTGCTCCTGCAGATGACGGTGCCACAGCTGTGGAAGAGCAGGCACACTTGAGATGGGTGTGCCAGCTGTGAAGGGAGGGAATGCCATTTCCAGTATGAATTCAGAAAGCCAGTGAAGTACAGCTAGCAGGAGTGGTGCCCAGCCTTGGGAAAGCTGACTAGCAAACAATCAGAGTGAACTTATTTCAGAGGTATACTGGACATGCCAAGTGACTTCAGAACTGTAACAGGCTGCCTGACTTTTAATTCTGGGGGGGGAAAAGATGCTCAAAGCATCCCCCACAGAGAGGTCAATCTAGTCAAAATGATACTGTAAATACAGTACTTTTGTGTAACTGCAGCGGCCAAACCCAAACTAGCATTTCCTATGCCCAGGAATTCAGAAAACACAACACACAGTAGAACACTCCTTGGGTCCCTTGGACATTTATGCCCCTGTTTGCCAGCACTTGTTCATGAACAAAGGCAACAACACAGATCAGAAAGCTTAGGCAAATGAAAGCCTTTCCTTGATGTGTGAAAGCCTTGTAAATTGACAAAGAGAGGCGGATACTCACAGGCTGCCTCTGGCAAGGAGCTACACCAGCTCTGCGGAAGCAGCCCTCACAGCCTCTGCTCACATTCTCAAGGCCGCAGACGTTTAGCACAGTTGTTCGCGGCAGGGAAGGCTCTCGGGAAGCAACATGCAGACGCCAGGTTGTGCGGACAGCAGCGGCACTCACCTTCAGCGACTCCGTTTGTGAGCCCAGTCCTTTAGTGCAAAGCTCCATGACCGAATAGGAGCAGAAAGTGTCTCTCACTTTGTACTGACTCACGGCGAGAAGCCAGAGCGCAGGGTTGGTCTCCAGTTCCGAGGGGGGGATCAGAATGGACTGGTGTCCTGAATAAACGCTGTGGAGACAGAAGGGTCATTAACGCACGCCTAGCGCCCACGGCCCCGTGTCTGCGCTGCGGGCACCGCGCAGCCAGCCCTGCTCCGCCAACCCTGCCCCGCTCGGCCGGCCCTGCCCTGCCCTGCCCTGCCAGTCCTGCCCTGCTCAGCCAGTCCTGCTCAGCCAGCCCTGCCCAGCTGCTCTACAGCCCAGCTCTTCACAGCAGCTCTGACTCTGCTTTTTGCTGCTCCTTCAGGCTCCAGGAGGAATCCTGAGGCAAGCAGACAGAACGCACTGCTAAAATTGTGAAAGTACTGTTAGAACCGTACTGAAGAGAGCAACATAGCTTGGTTACTAATGGTGCTAATAAGCAGTATTATAGTATCAACAAAAGTTAGGTGTTGCTGACAAATAATTGATTTTGTGACTACCATTTTAAGATACCTTGATTAAAAGAGGACTGGATCACTAATTTAGAGACAACCTCTCTCCCGCTGAGGCAAGCAAAAGCTTTGCCATTATTCTCAAGAGAGTAAATCTGGCCCACATTCAACAGTCCTTGTAGCTTCTGTGAAAACTTTATGAACTTTTAAACCCCAAACATTCTACATTTCTTGTTTATTAGCTACCCAGTGCATAACTACCGAGAAAAGACACTATTCAGAGTCCCTGAAGGAACTGATTATGTCAGAGCTAATTTCTCTGGTATGTGAGATTCTCCCTAAGGGAAAGAACCATTCCCAGTCTGATGTCTTTATTTCCTATGGGTGCCACGCTGTTCACTCAGCCAGGCGCATTTCCCACCAGCTTTACAGCCCTCTTATGCCTTTATTTGTGAGCTGTAGATATTTCGAAGCATAACGCCCCCCCCCNATGAGAGAAACTTATTTGTGACTTGAAACTCTGGCATGCCAGCCTGGTAAGGTAAACCTGACACTTTCAAATCCAAGTGTCAAAGGTAAGACATGAAATGGAACTTTCTTTTCAGGCCAGTGAGTAGGAATACAAATATAAAACATGGATCAAGAATATATATAAGCACCCCTGGAATGCTGCCTTAGGAAGAAGATACACACCTTTGCAGTTGTTGAAGATGGGGGCTGCTCACAAAGCTTCCCTCCTGGGTGAGTGCCCCTACTCTCCCCAAACACAAATGACAGCTTTCCAAAGTTGCACAGTTTAGAACAGGGGGTGTGTGTGACCTGGATGGCTTTACTTGGTATGATAAAGGCATAAAGGGTGTACGAGTCCAGCTGTAACGGCAGCTAATAATCCAAACAGTTTAGGTCTCTGCTGAGGTGTGAGCTACAGTTCAAGTAACTCCATTTATCATCCAGTGAAAATCGCATCCTTGACCATTAGTCTACATATCCACCACTCCTGATGACTGGTGACTTGCCAAGCAGCAGTGGTCTCACATAGGGTGGCTCAATGACTATGGCACAGAACGGGCAAACAAAGCTTCCTGCTTTCATGTTGCTTTAATGTAGTCAGAAAAATGTGTTTTGAACCTTGAGCATGTGCTTCATAAACATGCAAAGAGATGTTGGCAAAGTCACCCAGGCCCTCAAGGAGCATGCTGTGAGCTCATGTGAGAGATCAAACCCAGCCTGGGAGCAGGAACAGTTTTTACTGTAAATATGAATCCACTCTTTCAGCCAATTCCATGAGTTTTTTCAGAGAAGACCAAGAGGTCTTAACTCTTTGCAGATTTAAAGTCAGGACCCCACAGCCAATCAAGGTGTGTGATCTGTCTGCATAGTTCTCACAAACAGGGAGCTTTACCCATTTGTGTAAGAACCTAGGATGTTCTCCAGTTTGCACAGAGTACACAGAGGTCTGGCATCAAATGCCTCCTCCTGTCTCTGAACTCCTCTGGTTGATGGAACTAAGATCAGGAGGGGGGAAAAAAACTGTCCAGTAATGAACAAGCTACCAGGAGGTCAAATGTGGGAGAATCAGAACAATATTAGGCCACCTTATGTACCACTTACTCAACGGAGCAGAACACACTAAAATAAAACCAAGTGCAGACTGTATCCCTGTACTGAAAAGGGCCCTCAGAAACTGCACAGGAGGAAAAAGTCGCATTGCTTGTAGCAGAAAAATTGCAAATTGATACCAAGTGCATTTTACCAGAATATGATCCAAAACAGCGAAACTCAGCAATACAAATTCATATTAAAGACAAATCGTTCAGTGATACTAATGAGTGGGGGTGAACTGTCTCCCTCTCCTGATCAACTTGTGCTGGACAAGTAAGAAACATACTCTTTCGTTTGCTCTTAGCCTCCTGCCAACAGCCACGCAGCAAAGCCTGACAATTTGGGTGCAGAATAACCACATCCTCTCCAGACTAAGGGAAATAACCAGTATGGTTTCACCAAGGGCAGATCTTGCCCGACTAATTTAGTGGCTTTTTATGATGAAGTCACAGCGACAGTGTGCAAGGGAAGGGCAACTGATGGCATCTACCTGGACCTGAGTAAGGCATTTGACTCTGTGCCACATGACATCCTGGGCACCAAACTGGAAAAACATGGACTTGATGGGTGGAGCACTGCTGGGTAAGGAACTGGCTGGATGGTGGCACACAGAGAGTGGTGATCAAGGGCACAATGTCTACCTGGAGACCAGTGCCAAGTGGTGTTCCTCAGGGGTCAGTGCTGGCACCAGTGCTGTTTAACATCTTTGTCAGTGCCATGGACAGAGGAATCAGTGCACCCTCAGCAAGTTTGCAGATGACACCAAGCTGTGTGGCACAGTCAACTTGCTAGAGGGCAGGGATCCATCCAGAGGGACCTGGACAGGCTGGAGAGGTGGGCCCAGGCCAGCCTCATGTAATTCAATAAGGCCAAGTGTAAGGTCCTGCACCTGGGTAGGCACAATCCCAAGCACAAATACAGGCTGGGTGGTGAATGGCTGAG
>VWZE01010820.1:75952-86503 GCA_013396675.1 Eubucco bourcierii
TTGCCTGAGAGAAGAAAGCAACCTCCTCCTGGCTACAACCACCCTTCAGGTAGCTGGAGACAGCAATAAGGTCCCCCCTGAGCCTCCTCTTCTCCAGGCTAAACAATCCCAGCTCCCTCAGCTTCTCTTCACAGGGCTTGTGCTCGAGGCCTCTCCCCAGCCTCGTTGCCCTTCTCTGGACACGTTCAAGCACCTCAATGTCCTTCTTAAATTGAGGGGCCCAGAACTGGACACAGATCCTTGAGGTCCCTTCCAACCTTACCATTCTGTGATTCTATGATTCTAAATAAACACTCCTATGATCAGACTTTGACTAAAACAAACAGTCTTGAATAGTCAGAAATAAATTGAGATGTTGTTGGTACCTTTTCTGAGTTTTCTAACCACTCAGGAATGCTGAGGAGTTCAGAATTTAACAGCAGAGCAGCAGGAAATACGTAGCAGGAAGGAAACTTTCTGACCTTTCTGTGGTGCAGAATCTCAGACATGCTGCTCTGGCCTACAGAACATACACCTACAGAAAGGAGATACCACGCCTGGTACTTGATCATCAATGCCAGTTTTGCCATGCACATCATCTGATTTGCTAGAGCAGTTGCTGGAGGTAGCACAAGAATTACAAAGACATATTTCTGGGGTGAATGTGCCAGTTCCATAGCTGAAGCGGTTTATGCAGCACCTGGCCACCATGATGTCAGTCCCATCTTGGCTCACCTCCCTGAACCAGTCTCAGAAACATTATGCAGGTTTCGTGAATCACTCCAAGCAACAAAAGGTTTCTGGCAACGACATCTCCTTGCAGGCTGACAGGATCTATCCTTTCCCACTGAACCCTCAGAAGATACATGGCACCAGTGTTTTGGTGGAGAGAAGCTGGGTGAAACATTTCTATCACTCAGGAGGTTTCAAATCACTGTGAGATGTTAGAGGCTGCCAACAACCAAGCAGAGGACTACGTGCTTGAACAGACTGCAGTTGTGAAAGGCTGCCATGGAGACGGGCCATAAAGCTAGATGTGGTGCTAAACCCACAGTTCTGTCAGTGTTGCCTCCACGTCACCCTGTGTGCGGTAGAGATGCTCTGCAGGTGCATCCTAGGTGTGGTACACTCCAGACATGGTAGAGTTAGTAGTAAGATGGAGGTACTGGAGAAACAGACAGTTCCATCTCAGCCTGAAACGTGACAGCCATCAGGAGATGGGTAAGCCCTCTGCTTTTCTGCTCTCATACTGCAAACAACAAAATTGTGGTGAATGCTCTGGCTGCAGGAGCATCAGATGGAGTATCAGGAAAAGTTGGGGGTTTAAATATAAATTGTAAAAGATAAAACTTCTGTTCTAAAATTGCCACAGTCATCTATGAGACATTGGAGTTACAACGACTTCTGAGACAGAGAGCGAAACGCAGTGGCAGTTACGGTGGGGGATGCCTTTCAGAAATGCTGCCTTCCTTCAGGGGAATGTGCAGTGCTGACGACAGCCCAGGGTTGGCATGGTGGGCGCAGCCTTGGCTTTGGCAGCCTGTAAGCAGCCCTCTCTGCCCACACAAAGTGAGGGCTGCCTGAGCACAGGAATACTCCATGAAAACACACCAGGATGTATCTCGGTATGACGGCGCCATCTAATCACCACCCTGTTTCACTGGCTGGCAGGATCCTTTGGCAGCATATGGAGATGCCTGGAAAGAGATCCTAGCACATCACTGTTCCACTGAACCAAACGTTTACCCCATGCCGGGCTGAGGCAGACTAACAGAACAGGTTTCAGTATGGTTCCAGAAGTTTCGGCAGCGCAAACAATGCTGACAAATGGCAGCTGCAATTTGCAATTGCATTCATGCAGGCTACTGCCCTTATTTCTGTTGTCCTGAGGTGGTATGAGCTGTTTCCCACTTCATAGCAGGAGGCAGGTAGGTACTACTGAGTCTTGTAAATATACACCTTCTCACTGGGAAGCGTGCTGTCAGCTGCACCTGAGCACACATCACCTGGCAGCACCAGGAGTGGGAATCACGCACCTGCTGGAACTTGCACTTCAAATCAAAGGCTCCTTATCTAAGTACTTAAAGCAGGTGAGCAAGTTTTAAACCTTTGGCCACTGTTCCTGTTTTGTGCTGAAGTGAAAAAAAAGCTGGCCATCTCGTCCTGCACAAACGACACACAGCTTCGGGTTAACTGGCGGGTGCAGACAGCAGTGGCACTTCTGCTGCTGGTGGTCATTTCCATTAGAGACATCCTAGGCAGGCAGAGGCTAAGCGCATCTGGCTCAGTTCCTTAAAGCTCAGTTTGTGTTTAGAAGTCACTACTTAGACTTGGCACCTCTCAGATGTTGCCTGAGCACCAGCTCTCCTGCCCCTGACACCATGTACAAGCATGTCTGCAGAGCTGGTGCAGCTGGTTTGTTGATGCACTCTAGAACTTGCACATCAAGGTAACACAGAACCTTCAGTTGCTCTGGAACCTTCTAGACTTCGTGGGCCATGCAGACTGCCTCTTCCACAAATTGCTACTAGCTAACAGTTCCATGGGAGATGGGCAGGATGGGCAGACACACCTGTACATTCCTCCTGCTCCAGTTACGCACTTTTCAAAACAGGAGAGAGGGTCGTGTTCACATCCTTCACTTCCCAGGTCAGAATTATCCTCTTCTGATGTGGTTTTTATGCTTCTTTAAGATTATTAAAGAGAAATCCATAAAAACAATGTATTCTTTTATTGAATCACTAGTAAAAAAGCCTGTTAAAATCAGGAAGCTTGGGGTTTGTGAACTCACATGATGGGGCTGATGGCTCCTGCCACACCCAGGATGTGCTGTTCAATGGGAAAGGTCTCAGGGAAACCCTGCTGGAGCATGCAGCCACTTCAGAGGGAACGTGGTGAATCCCAGCTTTTAAAAATGGATTGCTCTGCTTTGCAAGGTTTCTTGTCTTTATTATTTTATACCCTTTAGGCCATAAAATAATAAATCTGTAAAACAACAAAAACTTTGCAAAACTACGCAATATGTTCCAAACTTACCAAAGGGCTGGCTCCATGCTCCAGCAGCTTTCCTAAGCAGCTTTGACCTCACAGAATGGGGCATGCTGGGGCAGCGCAGCAGAGCAGGCCAGCACAAGGCCTAAGCACCTACAACGGGGATAAAAGGTTAAGTTTTCTTTCGTTCCTTACTCCCTGCCCCCTTCGGGCTAGTTCATAAAGGGATCCAGAGGCACCTGTCATTGTAACCACTCCCAGCACAGGCCCCTAGAGCGAAGACTTGTGCTGAGCCCTCAAAGCCCCGTGCTGACCCAAACGCAGACTGGCGCTGCTACGCCAGAGCAGCTCCTGTGCTGGTGGACAGGACACTGCTACTGCCGGGTCCTGCATCGCAACTTGGGCTGTGACATCCTAGCATCATGGAGTGCCTGGGCTTGGAAGGGACCTTTAAAGATCATCTACTTGTGACCCCCTGCAGTGAGTGGGGGCATCAACTAGGTCAGGCTGCTCAGAGCCCCACCTGAGCTCATCTTGAGTGTTTCCAGGGATGAAGCATCCACTATAAACTGTAAGAATGTTTTCCTTTTATCTAGCCTAAATCTATGCTCTTTTAATTTAAAACCCTTATCCCCTGTCCCGTCAGAACAGGCTCTCCTATCTTAGACTGTCCCCACTTTTCTTAAAAGTCCCCTCTAAGTTTTGAATGGCTGCCATAAGGTCTCCCGTGAGCTTTCTCAGAGCTAAACAGCTCCAACCTTCTCAGCCTCTCTTCATAGGAGAGGTGTTCCAGTTATGATTATTTTTATGACCCTCCTCTGGACTTGCTCCAGTGCCCTTCTTGTGCTGAGGGCTCTAGAGCTGCACACAGTACCCCAGGTGAGGTCTCACCAGGGCAGAGTACAGTGGCAGAATTGCCTGCCTCAGCCTGATGACTGCACTTCTCTTGATGCAGCCAAGGATACCATTGGCCTTCTGTTTTGCGAGTGCAAAAATGCTGGAGAGGATTTGGATATGCTAAACTACAAGAAAATAAAATGTGAAGTCGTACACTTTTAAGCTAGGAAAAGCCTAACAATCTAAGTGATGTATTTTTTCCTCTCACATCAAACAGGAGTTATTGCTAAAATAGCAATGAAGTGGTAATTAAGTTTGGAAGTGGAACTAACTGAGCTGTGTGTGATGCCAACTTTCTCCACAGGACACAATTAGAGGAACCTGCAGGTTTTCTGGATTTACAGAAAAAGGAGATCAGAGGCAAAGAAGGGACTGACACTATGGTTCATAAGACTGGAGTGCTGCTGGCATGATCTTGGTTTCTTCAACACCCTGCTTTCCTTCCTCTTCTTTGGAAATGGTATCAAATTGTCTATTCCTTCTTTAAGCTACACGGGGCATAGCCCTTGATTGCTTTCTCCCAAAAGTTTGCTGCCAGTCAAAACCTTTTCTTCCAAAAAGGCTGAACACTATCAGTATTGGAAAGGAACTAATGGTAGCCAGTGTTTATTTGTTGCAAACATGGTTCTGGAAGAAACAAAAAATATTCTGCGTTCGGGACACAAGCACCACAAGTTACTTGGGTTTTGGGCAGGTCAACACTTCTCTGTATTTTATGGCCCCACCATGACATTGCATTGCAGTTAATTTTGGCTGCTCCATGTCTAAACATTTTCCCATACAACACCCATAATTCCCATAACACCCTCCATAGACAAACTTTCCTATGGTGCACTGCAGTCCTTCCAAGGTCCCACTGAATGCACCCTGACAGATTTGGCTTAGCTCCCAGCAAAGCAAAGGCCTAACAGTATTGATAGCAAGGCATGCTGGAACACCCAAGTCATATATGTAAGAAATATTCATCTGACTAAGAAAAAACAAACAAAAAACCCCCAACATTTAATTCTCAACATTTCTGAAAGGTTTTCTGAGTTGTAGTCTCACTATTTTTATTTCTGTGTTGGGGAGATGAGACATTGAGATGATAAGATTTTTCAAAACATCTCATCTGTATGTAAAATCTGAAACAGGATACTGTGAGTGCAGTTTGAATCAAGGCTAATCAAGAATGAATAAGGGAATACTGTTAATCTTTGGCTCATCTAATAACAAATACTTCAAAAGGGCAATAAACCAGGCCAATAAACAATACTTGCTCAAAACTAATTGTTGCAGCTGTTACCAAGTCATGCTTCCCCCTGGAATTTGGTACATTGGTAACGAGTACATCCAGAGTACTTCTATTGCTCTGGTATATCTTTGGTTTAGCGACTAAAATTAGCAGTACTGTTAATTCCAAAGATCTTTCTATGGAGGGAGCAAAGATGTCAGACTACTGTGACTGTAAGATGTCTTCACTAAAACATGCTCCATTAACACTCCTATAGCTCTTCCCCTTTGCAGCAACCCAGCTAACTTTAAAAAAAAAAAATCAATGGCACTGCTTTCAGTGCTGAACTGTAACTTTGCTGGAGCACTAAGTGACAGAAGTGCTAACTTGGTAACCTTCTTATTAAGTCAAAAAGCTGGTTTGTATTTCACTAGAAATACCTTTTTCTGATAGCTTTGCTACTGCCATTAGAAGGATCTTGTGCACAAAAACACACTTCCATGTCACTGCAAAAATTACATCTCTAAGCCCCACAAATGAGGAAGTAAGTCCTTGCTATCTACTCGTGCCTTCACATTACAGAATGAAAGAGAGGACACAAGGAAACTGCTCCTGTAAGGTCACAGTGGTAGAGCGCTGCCTTCATCACATAAAATCAGCCACTCTGCAGAGCCCGCAGGTAAACAGCAGGAGCTCAATGAGCAGCTGTTGGTGCTCTGCACTCCTACATCAAAACCCCTTTGGCCATGCCTCATTGCAAGTGCATTCTCCTACAGCAAGCTCCATAGAGTTGGCTGCCATTGCCTGCGTTAGTCCCAGAGGCACTGTCTGCTCCTCGCGGACTTTGAGCACTCACATCGCCCGGTTTGCAGTGCTGCAGCCAAATGGAAACCTCACCTGCAGAGGCACCAGAGGACAAACCCAAGTCCACAATAAGGGTCCAGGCAGATAGCAACTTCTCTGGAGGGATAAAGCTCACATTGCAGCTTAATAGAACGACAAAAGGCACTAGTGGCTGCATGAGACATCTGAAAGACAAGAGCAAAGCAATTAAAATGATTAACTGCATCATTTGCATCATTGCCATACTATACCAAGCACTTAGCTACAGAATGAAGAAAGCAAATAAATGTTGACTTTGTGCTCAGTAGAAACACACATGTAATTTATATCTAAGGAAACATAATTTCCCTTCAAGGGGGCATCCAAATAAGCGTGAAAGGGGAGGGGAGACAGAAGGAATAATAAGGTTGAAGTAGTTTAGGGAGAAAGCTGCGAGAGGTTTAAAGATGTGCTCCAAGATGTATCAAAGCCAAAGATAACAGCTAAACTTTCTGGAACAGCAAATGAATGACTGCAGGATCCAACTGAAATATGTTGATCACGGGTAACATATTCCTACACACATATTTCTGAATACAATAAATAAATGCTTCAACACACTTCTTAAACTGAAGAGGATTCCAAATAAACTTAGTAAGGACTCTGTGTCACAGTGTTATCCATCTCCTAACGGAGACACAGGCTCTTAAAACCTTGGTAAGTAAGCTGTCAGAGGTAAAACAAGAAGGAAGCAAGGACACAAAACTCAAAGGAATTTATTCTGATTTTTTTTTCCCATGCTGAAGTGCTTCCCACACTCACAAATCCAGGTTTACAAGTTCTACCTCCAGTGGGAACAGAACCACATCTTTTAACTTGTGTGGTCTCTGTTAATGTAAAGATAACCATGTCAGAAGCACAGCCTAGGCAGGATTTAACTCTTCTAACCTTTGATCTCTGCCACTACCGAGCAAGTTGCCTTATATATATATATAGAGTCAATGGAGTGGAACAGGCAGTTGGAAGGTAAAATTTAATTGATCTTGAAATAAAGCTTCAGAAGTGTTGTTTTTTGGTTTTTTTTCTCCACTGAGTTAGAGCCAGAACAGAGATCAGACATGCTCCAAGTGATGCAAAAGAACCAGCTAAAAACAGGTGTTCACATAGTGATCATCTGCAGTTTGCAGAGAAAAATTCTACTCCAGCTGAAGCAAGATCATATTTTCACATAGGATTAAACTCTACAGGTTCTTCTGTGAAGCTTACATCATTCTGGGTGCGAGCTACTGGAAAGGTTCAGAGTAAATGTAAGTGGATCCTACTACTTCCAAAGTGATTACAGAACATTTATCGATCTTTCTGAAGCCATGAAAGACTTTTAGTTATCTTTTTTCATTCAGCATCCCTGCAGTATACAAGCCTTGTGGCCTCTTACAATTCTTTAATAAGTAATTAACCACAAGTGATGATCTAGCAGATGGTAACTGTTTACATAAACCTGCTGAGTCAGTGATGTGGAGGCTTGGTGACCTAGCTATCAGAAGCTAATCAAGACTTCCTTGACAGACTTCTCTGGATTTTCCACTAGCCACATTAAGCGAAGGTCTGCTGACTTCCTCTGCCTTTGACTATCTTTGAAGCTTTCCAAATTCTAATTTTTGTATAGTTAGCAGTCATTTCTCCAGGTCTGACAAGGTGGAATTCAGACCTGATTTAATACGGATAACTGAAAAATTCCTTTAAGGTTTGCTTTAGAAGAAATGAAGCCTTGGGTTGCCTTCAGCCATTCAAAATGAGGTGTCGCAGACAAGTCAGATGAACATGCCCTAAAGTCACCGCTCCTCTCAGTAGAGAACCCAGTGAGTGGTCTCCATCTGCAGGCATTTAAAGTTAATAATGAAGCAAATCTTCCAGGAGTGTGCAATATGTGACCATCAGCCAGCAGAACCACTTAGCCATCAGTCAGCCTTGGGCTGGTCACTACACCTCTTTGTACTTCAAATTCTTTATCTGAAAATTGGGAAGGTGATGCTTGCTTTGTTTATAAAGCACGCTGCAGCTTCTGAAAACAGATGGGTGATGTCAAATGAATAAAATCACACTGAAAGTGTGATATGCCAGCAGAGATTGCTGAAGTATCCATAATCCTTTGATATGCAACAGAGAGGAGTAAGAGAGTGATTTTACCTTTGCTTGTGTGATGGTGAAACCAACACTGGAGTAATGCATAAGTTAGGAGCTAGGTGAAACAGCTTTGATGGATTGTGGCTAGAAGACTGGAGAAAATAGCAGAACAGAGATTTAAAGAGCTCAAGATGCCTGAGCTTACCACAAATCTTGTGATGCATTTCTTGCTGCTTACTCATTCCTTGTACCAGGTGAATACAACAGAGATATCTACAGTTCCCTTAACTGCATGAAGAGGAGAATATTGAAAACCAACGGCCAGTCACAGAGAGGAGGAAACAGTGAATGAGCACCAGACAAGTAGCAAAAGGATAACTGAGTCTTGTTTCCTTCACAAAATGGAAACCAGAGATACATCAGTTGAAGAATGCTTCAGCTGGACACACTAGTGGGCTACCCAGGTGGTACTGCAATTAAGACTTCAGTTGGGGGAGCAAGAGAGGGGATAAACTCGTCACACAGTACTGCAGTGAGCACTGAAGAACTAATTCAATGTTAATGGAATCAAACGATCACTGTGAGGCAGGAAGCAACTCAATCTTTAGTACTAAAAATTGAGAGGAGTCACAAATAAGCAGTGGCTGCAGGAATGGCAGCTGTGCCCAGCCCCTACCTTCACCCCTGCCAGCATGCCGGTGGTGGAGACACTGAAGTCAAGGTAGGCAAGCGTGTCGGGGTTGGACGGTTTGTAGATCTGTGCCGGCCGCTTCTTTGGCAAATCGTCTGGAGAGAACAGGGGCAAAGGTGGTGTTACTGCCAGGACAGAGCTGCAGAGGCCTGACAAACACGGGCCACAGGTAACACAGAGGCCCCTCTAGCCTTGGTGCTCACCTGTATCTAGGACAGGAGGCCATGTTCTAATGTCCACTGCTGCTGCTGCCTCTCGCGATCGCAGCAGTTTACATATTAATTGTGTAGTCATTAAGCAGGCAGAGCGGCTCACCTAGGAATTGAGACATACATAACGACACAATGGGATACTGATTGATTCTCCCATCAAAACAAGCAGGGCTGCCAGAACAGAACACAGGTTTATCAGTCTTAACATTTTCCAATCAGGAGGTGGAAAGATGCACGAAAAAATGCAGCTCAGAAAGCAGACAAAGTCACCTGCATTTTGCATATCACACAAAACCCACACTTGGATTAGAGCGCTGCAGTGAAGTTAAAGGCACCTTAGTAGTCAGCATGGGACTTTGCCAACACAATGCACCAGTTATCAGCCCAGACTGACCAAAGCATCTCCTCTGTGATGGCAACTGATCTTGGTTTATACATTATGTCTCCACATAACCCAAGACCTGGACTGACGTTTATAGGAATGAATTTATTACCTGAATTTGGTTTTATGGTAGTCACATATTTCCATTTCCACAGGGAGCTCTTCTGATACAGGCAAAAGCAGCTCTAGACCAGAAATTGTGCAAGTTGCACTAGGAAATGAAATGGTGAGCTTACTGCAAACACCACCTGCAATGAATGTCAGGTGATGTGCTGAAGGCGTTCTCCTTTAAAATTTGCTATTTTTGAAATTTCATGAGTAGCAACTACAAGAATATTTCCTACTGATTATGAAAACCAAGGTATTTAAGGAACATTCTGCCAAACACAAACATGAGCACCATTAATCACTGAAGGCAGTGCAGAGGGGAAACTGAAAAGACAGCATCATTCTTCTTTTCCTGAACTTTGAGAATCTGTGCAAATATTGCCAGGAATATTTCTTTCTTTAAAGAATCTGAAACATTTCATTGAATGCTGAATCCCCAGTGTTCAACCTAAGGAAATCAGCAACCATCTGTAGACTAAATTTTGTCACCGAGCAGAGGAGATCAGCTTCTCTTGACTGCAATCTCACAGAGGTCAGCTTCAGAAAGTACAAGAGAAAATCAGGAGCACTGGAGAACTGACTCAGCGTAAACTTACCTTCTCTAACCCAATGACTTCCCTGTATGTATAATCTAAATATTTCAAGCTAAAAGTGAAGACAAATTAAGGCACTACAGCATCCCTCAATCCAGTCACGTCACTGGCACGGCAAGGGAAGGTAATTCTCACATAGTTAATCTTACTCTATGAAAACCTGGATTTGGGACACAAGAAAGCCATAAAGCACAAGGAATGTCAAGAGTTTGTGGTTATTAGCCCACTCAAGACTTATATTATCTGGAAGACCAGGAGGTTCACTATAACGTACAATGTCTGTGCCTGGAGAACAGTGAGTTGGGACAGCAGGAAAGGGGAAGGAGAAAGTAGACAGCTGCAGGCTAGAAGCTGCACAAGTGGGGCTCAACAACATTCAGTTACGTTTTACTACTACTACCAGCTCACTACCAAACCATAATTACATAGGCCAGATTTTGCTCAGAAGTTATTCTTACTGACTTCAAAAGGTGTTGTAGAGACACAGAACGTGTCTGAGCATGCTGTGCTGGTTTGAGACTAATTGGAATATTTTAATG
>VWZE01010828.1:9324-36911 GCA_013396675.1 Eubucco bourcierii
GGAAGCAAAAGATCACAGGGGAGAAAACAAATAACTGAACTACTCTGAATTAAAAATAGCTAAATAAATATGGGGGAAGTACATGTAAAATCAAGAGGGATGAAAAGGAGAATGTAAGTAACCAGTGGTGACAGTCATAAAACCAGATATGAACACATAGAAATTCAGCCCACTAGACTGATGAGTTCTGTGGAAGAAAAATAAAACACCAGTTCGAAAAAAGTCACTTCACAAAAGGAAACTAATTCGTTTTAGCATTTTATTTCCTTGAGGACCTGCATAGCCTAAACAACTCTTATTAGACAACAGAGGAGCAGTAGCACTGGCAGAGACTGAGGTGTCAGGACAAATTGATAAAACCAAGAGCAACAGGTTACTAAGACCAGATGGCGATTATTCAAGATTTTTACAGGAATGCAAGAGTGAAGTGGCTGAACTGCTAACAGAAATGACACACTTCCTAGAATCAACTACTGAAGGAGAGGATTGGAAGGTAAGACATTTACATGTCATTAGTAAAAGTTGATCTCAAAATAGCAGTTCAGTGGCCTTTGTTTCAAGAGCAGTAAAATTTGCAGGCATTGTGATGAAATATCTTGAGGACAAATTAGCAAAACTTGATAAAAGAAAAGCCAGCCACCCTGATGTGCAGGCCTGATTTTCACATACATCAACATCCAATACATGGAATGCTTACTACAAATTATATTTCAGAAAGCTTTTGAAATAATTTGGGTTTTTTTTAAATCCTCTACTGAAGAAGCTAAAGGCATGTTGTAGAAACACAGACTCAAAGAATGGTTTGGGTTTGAAGGGACCTCCAAAGGGCATCTAGTTCAACCCCCTCTGCAGTCAGCATGGACATCCTCCACTAGATCAGGTTGTTCAGAGCCCTGTTCAGCCTGACCTTGAAGGTGTCCAGGCATGAGGCCTCAACTCCCTGGCCAACCTGTTAAAGTGTTCCACTACTCTCATAGTGCAGAACCTGTTCCTCACATCCAATCTGAATCTGCTCTGCTCTCGTTTCAAACCATTGCCCCTCATCCTGTCCTTTGCAAATAGTCCCTCTGCAGCCTTCTTGCAGCCCCCTGGAAGACTGCTCTAAGGTCTCCCCAGAGCCTTTTGTTCTCTAGGCTGAAGTACTTCAACTCCCTCAGCCTGTTCTTGTAGAAGTGTCCAGCCGTCTGTTCATCTTCATGGCCCTTCTCTGGACTCAATCCACCAGGCCCATGTCCTTCCTGTGTTGAAGACCACACCAGCTGGACACAGCACTGCAGGTGAGGTCTCCCCAGTGCAGAGCAAAGGGGCAAGATTCTCTCTCCATCTCTGGCCAGACTGATTTGGATGTAGCCCAGGCTGCAAGTGCCTATTGCTGGTTCCTGTCCAGCTTCTCACCCACCAGCACCCCCCCACAGTCCTTTTCTGCAGTGCTGCTTTCTGCCTCATTATCCCCCAGCATGTACTGATACCCAGAATTGCACTGACCTAGGTGCAGGACCTACACAGTGTAGTTCTATATTATTATCTACTATAATATGTTATATAAAATAACACAAATATTCTCTATTCAGGGCTCAACCAACCCTCTGGACTCAGAATACCTATTCCAGTTGGTACCTCTGAGAGAAAGCTTTTATAAAACAGTATATCATTATCTTATTGACAAAGCAGGTTGTGAAACCAGCAGCTTGCTGGGACTTGCAGGGGCTAAAATGACAAAAAGTTAGTTCCTGTATCAAAAACACAACAAATTACAATAGATTTATAGAAACCAAATAAATTAATCATGGTTTATAAACTCCTAAACTTTGTGGCAGTTGCAAACCAGGAAGAAACTAACAAGAAATGCATCCTGAGAGGAGAATAAATGTTCCTTGCCAGTACCCTAGCATCTTCCACAGGTAGTCCTCACAGTTAGCATCTTCTAATAGCAATTATCCTCACAGGATTGTAGACACTGAGCTATTCTGACCAATAATTTATAAATGGACTCCTCCACATCACTAAATAAATGTGCAATTTTATGGTAAAGGCAACTAAATTATTTAATCACACCATTAAGCTCAGGAAATAAGTCTGTCATTGCCAGCAGCAGTGTTGGACCGTAGTACTTTTAAGGTCCATGATTTACCCTTTTCTTTTAATTTAAGATAATTTCCCATTTAGGTAACAGATTTTACGGGACAAATTTACAAAATCCAAATGCAATTTAATATGAACTATCCCTTGTCATCTGTTGATTAATAGAGCACTGCAAACCTGTCATATAGCAGAAAAATTCTGCCCTGAGTTGTCACTACTTGAAGGTCTTATTCTACCACACTATTAATGAATTGAGAATTGAGGCATAGTAAAGTATTTTCTGCATATAAAATGAGAGGAAGGGATTCTGTAGCCCCTTAAACTCTATCAATTTAAGAAATACATAAGGTGACTAGCATAAAGTACTTCTAAAGCACGTTTCTCTGCAGTGAGAAGCCTTATGGAATCGGTATTAATCTCCTTTTTCAGGACATTAATTGCTTTTACTGCAACACGATAATGATTAAGTTAATTAAACACGTAAGGGGGAAAAAAAAAACCATGAAAAATCAAAGCAACAACAAAAATCAATCAAGATACACGTTACACCAACAGATCTGGTGAAGTAGCCCAAAATGATTAGAGTTTGGAAAGATTAAGCCATTTAAAAACAGAGTTGTACTGAGCACATCTTTCTGCCACAGGTCTGTAAAGTTAATTCCCTTGCCACTCCGCTACCATTTCTTTTTAAATATTTGAAACTGAGGGGTAGAATTGAAAGTGTAGATGATGGATGAGGAAGACAAGAAGCAATGTTGCAAGGCTTTTGAAGGGTCCAGGTGCTATCAGAAGCCACATTCCATTTTGTGCAGTTGATCGTGGAGAGATTTAGGGAAGTAGATTTAACTTTTTAACTGTTAAATTATGAGGAAACAGATTTCTATAAGCATAATAACAATGCAAATATCACCAACAAGGCTCAGTGGAAAACAGAGAAATGGGTATTTTCATATTTTGTGCTTCTTTTCCCCCTCCTGCTTATCCTCACTGTTCTGTTAATTTTCTGCATTTCCACAGCACCCTTTACTGTACAACATTTCTGTGAAAGATCACAAAGATTCTAAATGTGCTCTTGGAGTTCTGCCATGATTTGTCAAAGGACTAAGACCAGCCCTACGTACCATTACACAGATGTAATAAATGTCACTGCTACTAATGAGCCTTCCTTCACCATACTGAGCTAACACGGGAAGCCTAAGTAAATGCAAATTGCCTTTACATGCAATAATTCTGATAAAAGAAAAGGACAATAATGGCTTTTTGAACATCATGCTACTGTAGAGGGTGCCCTCATTAGATTCTTGAGTAATAATGCTCCTTTGCCCTTCATCACATGTGAATGCAGGCAATTAATGTCATCGTTCCAGTCCCCATCGCTACCAGGATCATTGTAAGATCGACAAGTAAAAACGATGCTAAAGCCAAGGGTTTGGGATTTCCACTAACCTGATTGAACACTTTTGCACAAGACTGGTGGTACACCTGGAAAGGGTTGAAGGCAGGTTGCTCCTCCATGCCCTTCTGTGTCAAGGGCAGGCGCTGATTTGAGGTAACATCATCCTCAGAAGGGTTCTCACGAGACAGCTGCTCATTCAAGTATTCCTTTTAGAAGAAAAAATAAAACCGCAAAACAGTTTTAAGTGGAATGTTCCTAAATTCAGATAGAACAGCATAGGTTCTAAAACAAATGTGCTTGACAGCAGTTCCTAAAAGGAGGGAATAGGTAATCTCTGATGAAATAGAAACAGTTTAAGAACAACATCATTTTATAACAAACAGCCTCCATGAACACCCAATGGAAGCCCATCAGAATAATCTAACATGTTGTTTTGAAGCTGTCATAAGATTATGTGTATCAGTTTCCATTTCATAGAATTATAGAATTGTTTTGGTTGGCAAAGACCTCTAAGAATGAGACCAACCATCAACCTAACACCACCATGGCCATTAAACCATGTCCCAAAGTACCTGATACATGTATTTTTGCACACACACACACATACATGTATAAATTAGGTACATGCTGAAGTAAAAACTAAATGTTTACTGTGAGCTGTTCTAATCAGTCTACCATATGATTTATTTTAAATGCAGACAAGTATTTAAAGCTATTTTTCAGTCAGCATTAAACAGTCACTGACAGACTACAAACTAACCTTTTGGTTAAGGTGTTCAAAACAGTTGTTTTAAGCACATGAAATAAATATTCACCCACTATTAAACAAATTTTAATTGTTTAAGCAATCAAGGACTAAGAAGTCATTTATGACTTACATGGCAATTTTAGAAACTATACTGCAACAGACAGACGTGTGATTATTTTGGCCACAATCTTTTCTGTTTTCACTTCTTAAATTACTATGTAAATAAATCATCATTGCATGCCAATAAAGTGTTTTGGTTAAATAGAAGCATTTTATAAAGAGCTGGGTAGTGAAACACTTAACAGATCCATTTACTCTGGAAGGACTGCTGTAGTTAAACAGTTTATTGTTGTGAAAATGAAGTCCATAATGACTGAGCTGCCATAACATTGAGCAAGTACTCAAGGTGAGTCTTCATTAAGGTGGGTGGATGCCAGTGCTCCTGTTACTTTGCAGCGCTAGTGAGCTGATAAGTATTATCAGGCACAGGTGAGGGTAACTGTACACTACCTGCCAAGGCACCCTGTGCTCCTCAGAGGGTCTTTACAGAAGAATAATTCCATCATCAGTTTAACCTGATCCAACTGTGCTCTGGCCTGAAAGGCACAAGTTTCCTCCCAAGCCACACAGACTGTAGCTGTTTCTCCCTCGTGTTGGCACTAGCATATGTTGTGAAATCAACCAGAAAAAAAAGAAAGGTTTCAGCCAGATAAACAAGCCACATGATTCCTAGCACTAGTACAAAGTGAGGTCTGGGACTGGGGAAGCACAAGGGCAAGAAAGAGAAAGAGCAGAGTTGTCTTGCTCTGCCAGTCGCAGCCAGTTCTCAGGATAGCCTAAGAGAATCACAAAATAATCTAAGCGTATGCAATTTAAAAAAAAAAAAAAAAAGAGCCAGATTTTGGATTTTGTTTGTTTGTTTATGACAACAGTGTAATCCAGCTTGAAATCACACCCTGAATCTCCTAGAATCACAGAATTATTTTGGTTGGAAGAGATCATCAGGTCCAACCATTAACACAGCACTGCCAGGCTACCACTAAACCATGTCCCTCAGAACCACATCTACACAGCTTTGAAACCCCTCCAGGAATGGGGACTCCACCACTGCCCTGGGCAGCCTGGGTCAGGCCTTGATAACCCTCTTGGGGCAGAAATTGATTCCTCAAAATTACCTGTATTTTCTCAGACTACAAAAATATCTGTTTTTTTCCCTCATTCATGACTTCATGCTGTAACAAAATCATGGTGAAGGTGGTCCCCTCATTGGAGGTGTTCAAGGACAAGCTGGATGAAGCCTTAAGCAGCATGGTCTGGTTGGAGGTGTCCCTGCCCATGGTGGTGGGGTTGGAACTACACCATCTTCCAAGTCTCTTCCAGACTAAGCCACTCTATGAATCTATGAATTAAAAAGTTATTTATAGAACATTTGTTTTTAAAATTGGTAAATGTATGTCTTCTAGACAAGCATTTTCACAAAGTCTGTGGATAGCTCTCAAACAGTCCAGCCCTCTGGGTGTCACAGTGCCAGCAGAAGCAGATTTTGCTGGTTTTTAAGTAGAGATGCTGGAAATCACTGTCCATGTTGGTTAAGGTTTGACAATTTCAGGGGGCATACAGCTCGCCCCCTAGTACAGAGATTTTTCTGTCTGCAGTGTTGTGGATTTACATTTTAAGAAAGAGATTTATTCAGCAAGAGTAAATGCATTACAGATTGTAGACCCTGACAGGGTTATGTTTCCAAAATGTGAAATAAAGGTAGAAGTGAAATCACATTTGTGAACACATGAGCTCCATCTTCACCATCACTGAATGGGCATGCCACCAAGCAGACAATACAATTGAGTCTGACAGCTCAGGAGAGCTGGTTTCTCTTTGGTAGCTATCAGCCAAAAATGCTTTTAAAGATTATTATTCTTTTTGATAAACATAGGAAGGACTGTACGCTGGTCTGAGTTCTACAGTACCTACAATAGATCTTCATAACATTGTAGCTCTATTTCTAAATACAGCTTCTGAGAATCTACATCTTTTTTTCACCTTCTTTCCAAAGGAAAGTTACTGACAGCAACAATTTTCTGTCTCATCATTTTCTTCTCTGTTCACACACAATTATTAAGCACAGCCACGTAAAGATCTCCAAACTAATTTTAAGAACATGATCCCCTGACAGTCCAAGAAGTCTCCAAACAAAAGGAGGGACTTTTGAACAGAGAATCAAACCTAATTCTTGGTTGCCATGAAAATTAAACATAATCTAAGTTATGAAAAATATGAAAAACAATATTGAAAAGTGCATTATCATAATACCAAGCTAAGCATTAAAATGTTCTGCAATGGTTTCAAAGGCAATTTGAAACATCACTGTTAAGCCCTCCTGTGAAGACTTTTTTTTCTTCTTTAAAGAAAAAAAAAAAAAAGGAAAAAAAGAAAAAAAAAAAAAACAAGGCAGTTTTTTCCACTGAGAAATGTTCTATTTTTAACAAAACTCTTAACTAGCTGCAGAAATTCAAGGAGAGACACCTGGGATGTGGAAAGCCACGCTGAAGTCCCTCTTCCAACTAATTCTCTCAGCCTCTTACCTCCTATTGGAGCTGCTCCACTTTGTATAAATAACCAAATACTCACAGGAGTCAGATCTTGGATCAGGGTCTTCAGAACCCAGTATGGGCATTCTACCCCTTCAGGTAGAGTTTGATTCTATTTTTGACCAGAGAAATGGATTTATTTTTTTTTTCTCTCAGCAATTTCTACAAGGCAGAACAACTGCAGTGAGGAAAGGGACAGACTTCTATGCTGGCAGCTCACAGTCTGGGGAGTCAGTCTGGATGTGGGAGATGCAGCAGATCCAATATCCTGGTCTGCACTAGGCAGAATAAAGAGTCAAGCCTGCATATTCCTTGGTGACTGCCCTGACTAGGGTATTATATGCTATTTTGGGAGGTCTTCCTCGTCATCCTTTCCTTGGCTCTTTTATACTTAAGAGTAATACTCAATGTGCTCCAGGTGAAAAGGTTTCGCTTGAACTGTTTTACAGTAATAATTTTCACTTCATTTCCTGAACCACTTAATTGTTTGAGATGAAACTTGAAAAGACTCTGTATTGTATTAATATTGGGTTGCCATCTCTACCTACATGCTTACCTTGCTTCTAAAGCTTCCAAGTGCAGGTGCATGAAGGTTGCTTTGAAGCCTGTACTTGGGAACTAAACAGTTGGTCTGATTTCTCAGGAGCACACTCCCAGCACTGAGCTACTCCCCGTTGCCTTCAAACAGACAAGGGGTTTTTTTTTGGTTAGTTGGTTTTGGTTTGCTTTTTTTTTTACTATTTCTTTTAAAAGAAAAGAAACATAAAAATCTTGGACTATGACTAAATTTGCATTATTTAGCATTTTATTATAAACACTTCTGTATGCTTGCAATGGTCTTAACGGCACCTGCTTCTGTATTCAAGGAATATCAATCTACCAATTAAAGCTGATAAACAGAACTTTCTTAATTATTACACAATCCAAGCCAATTCGTTTTACTTCAGTTTATCAATCCAGAATGTTTCGGGTAAATTATCATAGAATCATAGAATGGTAAGGTTGGAAGGGACCTCAAGGATCATCTAGTTCCAACCCCNAACAATCCCAGCTCTCTCAGTCTCTCCCCATAGGACAGCTGCTCCAGCCCTCTGATCATCCTCCTGGCCCTCCTCTGGACCCACTCCAACACTTCCATGTCCTGTTGGGGCGATTCAGTGCAGCCTTAGAAATAATGAGGTCATTCTTTTTACACTGCCTAAATTCCACATTCAGCAAGCAAAACTGAATTTGTTCATTGTAGTTCCACCTTTACCTGAACAGAGTTGTCCAGATTTAAGCAAGGTTTTCACATGGATGCTTTTTCTTCCCCAGTGCATCTGAAGGGCTGGGTTGATTGTTTTAAAATCAGAACTGATTTTATTTTACTTCCTGTAACAGTCGATTTTTCAGTAGCCTTGCTGATTTTACATACATACATATATATATATATATATGTATGTATAAATATTAAAAAACAAAACAAAAACCCTGTGTTCAAACTCTCAGGAGTGTCTCTGATCTACAGTATGAGTGTGAAGGAGGTTTATGAGCCATACTACTGTTTAAGTACATAAATAAAATCTACAGTGTTTCCCATAAAACCATCTTTTCCTGTACAAAGGCAGAAAAGCCTAAACTGAATGGATTCTATCGCAATACAATATAGGATTTCATATTGACTTTAAGAAACATTAGCACCTCCTTGACTAACCCTTAGCTGCCAGCAGACGCTGCCTCAGGCCAGTACACACCTAATTGCTCGGTAAAAAGGCCGTTTCCCTACCTCATTGAGCCAGATGATGTGATAAATTTGCCTCAGGTACTCGCTGCCACCTGGTTTGTGGCAGATATCCAGGACCATCATGTTTATTTTCTGCTCAGTGACTCCAAGTGCAATCCCTCCTTCCTCTAACGTTGCACCTTCTCCTGTGGCTGAGGCACTAGAACACACGAAAGACGCAAATGTTCTTCTGTTAAGCTTCTAAAATGCAATGCAGAAGTACGTTAAAAGCACAAACACTAATACAAATATTAATACAGAGTATGTTCAAACTCACAAATACTAATACAATACATGTTTAAAATACAAATATTAAGGTCATGTTCAAAAGTACCAACATCAATACAAAGCCATGTCCAAAAATACAAATATTAATAAAAAAATGTAGTAAAAAATACAACTAACAATAAAAAGTCATGTTCAAAAGAGAAAATATTAATCATAGAATCATAGAATGGTAAGGTTGGAAGGGACCTCAAGGATCATCTAGTTCCAACCCCCTGTCATAGGCAGGGACACCTCCCACTAGTACAGGTCACTCAAGTCATGAGACAATTAATCACATTAAAATACAAATTATAAATACAAAATATTAAGAGAAAACCACATGTTAAGAAAAAACTTTCCAAGATGTGGCTTGGACACAAGAATTATTGCTGTACACACACCTCATAGGCCTTCATATATGCACACAACAAAAAGTTGAATAAGGTGGTGGTGGTGGTGGTTTATTAGTCAAATTTTAATTATTTTCATCCAAAAGATGAGAACACAAAACATCCTTTGAGGACATACAAGCCAGCATATTTTTTTTTTCTCCCTTTTTTTCCCACTAAAGAAGTATCTTTGCTACTAGAACTGGCATTTGCATTTGATCTTTTGTACATCTTTCTTTGCCTGTCGCTGCAGGTATTAGAGCACAATTAACATGTCAGAAAGGTAGCCATTACTCTAAGTATAGGGTAGAAGTTCTACACTGAAGTCTTTTTCTTCCCACTGGTATGGTGGTAACCATTTCACAGGTACCTACTTGCCACTTGTTGCACTTTTTCTTTTTGCCCTGTGTTGCTCATTTGCTCATTTCCCTCCCCCCCCCNAAACACACCCACACAATTTAAAAAAAACACAACCAAACACAAAACCCCCTAACCCAATTAACCCCCTCAAAAAAATCCCAACAAAACCAAAAAAGCCAAATAAAACAAACCCCCAAAACCCCAAGTAAACAAACAAACAAAAAATACTCAAACTCTCCCAAACAGAATCAAACCAAACCAACAAAACAAATGAAAGAAACAAAAGTCATAACAAAAACAAACAAACAAAAAAAAAAAAAAAAAAANGACCATTTTTAGGATGCTCTCTCTGCATACAAGCATGTTATCAGCTCTGTGCTTGCTTAGTATTGTACACTGAGAAAGCATTAAGGACAAAAAAAGTACTGACATTAATTATTTTAATCAAATATTACAGCTAAAACATGGTTATCTGTTGGCACCTTGGCATGGATGTGTCAAGGACCTGAAAGACCAATAGAGTNCAAACAAACTAGGGTTAGGGTTAGGACCCAGCCAAGAAAGACTTTTGTACAGTGCTCTTCAGGCTGCAGTGCACTGCTGCAAGTGTGCTAGGACTGCAAAGGTAGTTCTCCTTAAAGTTGCCGTTTGACCTGCAGACTCACATGAGATGCTCCACAGCTGAGCTGCTGGTCATTAGAGCTGATACTGCTTCCACACACGGCTTCAGAACGTCCTACAGAGCAAATAGTTTCAAAACACAAACTATAATTTTGTTCTTTGCTGAATGGAAGCCAGTGATACTCTGTTATTAGGGTGTACTTTACAGAAAAGCTCTGAAGAAATTGATCTGCAGAATGAGAGCACGCTTGAGGCTCATCTTTTAGTGCCACATACAGATAAAATCCGAATTTCTTGTCAAATTTCTTAGCTGCTGACATTGAAAAAGTTGAGGACCTCTGGCAAAGGAGTGTATCAGTGTCAGCACCCAAACTGTATCCTTTCCTGCCCGTCAGTGTGCAGGTGAAGCAGATGATTGGATTCAGTCAGTGTGATGATTAATGAGTTCCTCTCTGGATTTGGGACTGCCTATCAATCATGTCATTAGGAAGAATGTGCCCTGAAAGAGGCAGACCTCAGCCAAGGAATAACTGCATTCATCTTAATCTGTGTATGCAGCCAGTCAGCCAAGCCAGGGTCACCATGATGAAAAACAATAATCTTCAACTCGACAAATTACTTTGCAAAGACAGACATTTCTTTCTCTTCTTGTGCTCCTCAGAAACCAACGTGGGCTGTTTACAGCCCTGCTGCTACCATAAAGGCAAGGTTATTTTAATGAATAGCAATGTTCAGGCAGCACACGAGACAGGATGCCACTTTCTGAGCCTTCCAGGGAAGATACATTTATTTATTTATTTTTATTTTCCTAAAAACACTAAGATATATTTCTGTGCATCAGTGGGTGAATTTGTATCATACTGAGACCTTCTATGTGGCTTACAGTCCTGACGACAATCACAACACAAAATTCAGCAAGAGTTGTGCTGATACAGATCCAGTGCACTTCCAAGACATTTCCACAGCTCTGTAAGTGAATCTCAAATAAATGGTTGAAATCCATGGTTTTTATTTTCTTCTTCCTCACACTCCATTTATTAGAAGTCTAAAAACATTTTAAAACATAAATGCATGTGCAGGCAGATACTCACAAAAATGACTTAATTATGCAAAGCCTACAAAATCCTTTCATTGTGAAATGTTTACATCATTTCACACCAACCTAGATTTTCAAATCTCATCTCTGTTTCAAATGAATCATGTAAACATCACAAATCTTCTCTTGAATGACCTGTTATCAGTGTGGTGGTTATGTGGCCACTACTTAGTTTAACTGATGTTTGAATTTCAGCTTTGATATATAGTATATATATATATATATATATATATAGTTTTACAATGTGTATTTATAATACTATTTTGCCTTTACCTTGCATATCTCAGCTATTATTTAAATAGATATTTTTTCCCCTCAGAAATTGACTCATGATATTTGAAGATAAAATGGGAGGGGAAAAAAAATTATGCTAGATGTCTGTGGCAGAAATCCCACCAAAGACAAGGGACTTAATTTCACAACTGCATCAAATCACTACTCACTTGGAGAGCAGGTAATGCATTCTTCACTTTTTTTTTTTTTAAAGCTTAAAATTAGGAGCACTAATTGCAGACTACTTATGACTTTGGTTGACACTGGAAACACTTCCCACATTCACTTCCCACAGTCTGAAATCCAATGGGTAATACAGCATTTTTGTGGTATGTTAAAANTAGTGGTGACCTTTTGCAAGTGTTGTGATTAAAAAAAAAAAAAAAAAAAAAAAAAAAGTAAGAGCAATAATTTAAAATTCTCAGCTCCAGAAGCAGTGCAAATATTAAAGTTTGAGCTTTCAGAGGTTATCAACAATATTGCCTTGCCCTGAATTTGTATTTTTTTAGGAAATAGCTATTCTCTCAGTGACATTAGAAGCTGAGCCATTCTGTTAAGTGTCAATTTATGTATTACCATTACCAGGTTTTTATTCTATGACTCTTTCAGTCAATGAAATCTGGTTTCAATCTTTTAATCACTGGACTAGAGCTTGTAAATTTGTATTAAATTGAAATGTAAAGATAACAAACGTCAATGCCAGTCAGCATTCCTGTGACACTATCACTGTTCAGTGCTACTCCTGACTACTGGTAGGAACAAGGTCCTGTCCCTTCAAGCACTTTGTGAGTCTGCTTGCTGGTATCAGCGATTTCAGCCTACAGTTGCTACATTGTCCTTTGATTACACGGACACTTATTGTCAGGACAGCAACAACTGCAAGCATCAAGTATATGCATTACAAAGACCCAGCAATCTTACTTTCAGTAGTCAACAATTTAATCCAGTAAATCATGTAACTCAAATCAATCTAGCATCAGAAAGCCGATGGACTGTATTTTTTACAGGGTAACTGTAACTTTGATATCAAACCAGGCTTCGCTAGGAACACACTGACATCCACACAGCTTCTTGAAAAATCTTTACAAGGATTTAAAACACCTGGACCTGAATGTCAAACTTGCAGGCAAGGCTGATATTCCCTCAAAAAGGCACAGCAGGGTACTCTCCTTGTGCTGTTTTGATATATCGTAGTCATCCTCAGGGCTTGTTATGTTTTGGAGTGAAGCAGGCTTACTTTTTAATCACAAACACTGAAAGCTTTTCATAGTCACTCAATATAATCACTTCAGCAAAATTAATATATAGATATATTGTGGTGCCTTCTACTCATGCCCATTCACATTCTGAGAGATATACCAACTAAACTGTCCATGTTCTGGGATCATCATGAGAACACAAAATCTCTAAGTGCCGTGAAGGTACTGTTTCAATGAAAGAATCATAACTTACTGTTTCAGCAGTGCAATTAAATTGGAAAAAAAACCCACATTATAAGGTCATCAGTATTAAGAACTAATCCATTTCATGTAGGACCACTGTTCACCTGGCATTTTTAGAGCTGAACAATAGACATAAGCATGAAAATAATCCAGTAAAATGAAAGACAGACAACAAACATTTGAGCAAATACTACATCCTTACCAGTCCATGCTCAACTTTCTTGCCTTCAGCAACTGGCTTTCAATCCAGTTTGGTCTTTGCTGCTCAATGCTTTGTATAACCTTCTGGGTCACTTGCTTAGGACCACTCTTCTGTTTTCCCATAATACTTTCTAAGCACACACGAACTAAACTGAGTTTTTCCTTGCTCCATCTGTCAAGTGTTGCACCTGTTAAAAGTTCTGCAGTATTTCCATCCTCAAATATCCGACATATAATTACAATCAAGTTCCAGACAAGCAGACCAGCTTTCTTCAATTCAGCAAAGTTTCTTGACATTTTTCTCTCAGCCAGAAAAAAGAAGTACTTAATTGGGGGAGGCAAACATGCAATCACTGTAGGTAACTTGCTGATTACAATAGATACTGCCTGAGCTGCAAGCCTTGTGAAGCCTTAAAAAAAAAAAAAGATATGATTAACATTAACATTCTAGTTCCATCACAGCATGCTTCTGAATGTTGTATGATAATTTCTAACTTTCTTTTGTACTGAAAATGGGTGAAAAACTTAAGTACTCAACACAGTAGCTTGACTTCTATTGTGCTTCCTCCACATAAATGCCACAAAATCTAAACAATAACATGAATTAAAAACAGAGAACCTAGAAAATTCAGAATTCAGACTGTGACTCTCTTAACAATTAGTGCTGCTGTGCACAGTTATTACAGAATAAATGGGAAAAGACAACACTCAGGTGTTCTGAATGGTAAAAAAAAAAAAAAGTCTTCAGGATGAAGGATGAGAGTGGAATATTTTTTCAACTGCACATATGTAGTTGAAGAGTCTCAAGATATCACATACATTAATAACCTTTATTTTTTTGTCAATTCCTTTCTGTGTTCAGACCTATAAAGCTCTAATTTGTCAGCTCTCATGTAACACAGTATAGCTACAGCACTGCACTTTAAACATTCTAGGTATGTCAAGTACCTATGGAAGGAACAACAGAAAGTAAGCTGCTCAAAACCCAAGACACAGAACCATAGAATGGCAGGGGTTGGAAAGACCTCTGGAAATCATCTAGTCCAATGCCCCTGCCAGAGCAGGGTGACTTAGGGCAAGTCACAAAGAATGCATACAGGTGGGTTTTGGGTCTCCAGAGAAGGAGATTCCTCAACCTCTCTGAGCAGCCTGCTCAAGGGCTTCAGCACCTGTGCAGGGAAAAAAGATTTTTCTCACGTTGGGGTGCAACTTTCTGTGTTCCAGCTTGTGTAAATTCCCCTTCATCCTATCATGGGCACCACTGAAAAAAGCTTGTCCCCTTCTTCTTGACAGCCACCCTTCTGATATTTGTAAACATTTATAAGACCCCCTCTCAGGCTGTTCTTCTCCAGACTAATCAGGCTCCAGGCCCTCAGCCTTTCCTCAGACAGAAGTTCTAGACCCTTCGTCATCCTCATAACCTCCCTTGGACTCTCTCCAGCATATCCCTGTGCCTTCTGAACTGGGGAGTCCAGAACTGGACCCAAGACTCCAGATGTGCCCTCACCAGAGAGGCAGGAGAACCTGTATTACCTGTTGGCTACATTCTTATTGATGCAGCCCAGAAGGCCATTGGCCTTCTTGCACATTCCTGGCCCACAGACATCTTACTGTCCACCAGGACTTCAAAGTCCCTCTCCATGGAGCTGCTAAGTTAGATAAGTTAGACATATCTAGCAGGACAAAAACATGCCAAGCTGATCCACAAAAAAGGAGCCAAGATTTCAAAATACATGAAAACAAACCCCCAGCAAACCAAGAAACCCCTGACTTATTGCACCTGTAAATAAAACCCAAAAAAAGCCTAGTCTGTTCTAGGTGTCACACAGCCAGTTTAGTTTGTCCACTAAGTCTGAGTCTCACCTCCCAGCATATCAGTTCAGGCTCAGGGATAGCTTAAAACAACCACACAATTTATAGATTAAAGTGAGTGTGCTGTGATCACAGTGCTGTGGTCATGTGCCTCAGTCAAAACGATGAAGATAGATTGAAAGGAAGAATAGATCGATGCCCACCCTGGCTTGCCCAAAAGCCACGTATCCAAGATTGTATGCCTGAGTATACCACTGTATGGAAAAAATCAGATCATATTTTAATGGCAATAAATTTATGGTGAAATTTTTTGAAATGATGGAGGCTTTAATCCCTGTAGGCTACAAATCCCAAAACATGTCAGACTTCCACTATAGCTCACCTCTAGAGAGTCTCGAACAACACCACATGGGTCTAGGAAAAAGGGGATTTAATTTTCTTCTTCTAGGGAGTTCAAACTGTGCACATTGAGGACAGGCTGAGGATGAATTGCCAAAACAAGCTGATCAAATGGCAGCTTTATGTTAATTCTACTTGAGACCGCTCCCTGGAGGTCTTCAAGACCTTGTGCAACCTGGTCTAGTGGGATGTGTTCCAGCCCATAGCATGGGGGTGAGAACTAAATGATCTTCAAGGTCTCTTCCAACCCAACCCATTCTATGAATCTAATTTATAGATTATACACTAAGAATAATCTTTAGATCAAAACCCCTTCCAAACCTCTATTACATATATTATTTCTCCTTCTTCAGTAACTGTTTCAACAGTCAAAGAAGCAGCAATTTCCATACCATTTTCAGTGCTATTCAAACATAAATTGCTGTTGTAAAGTTGGGTTTAATAAGTCATTATCATTTCAGACAACACTATGTATTTAAATTTAAACAGTCCTGACTGGAAAGATGATAACTAAGAGAAAAACTGGTTACAGCCTTGATGACAAGAGCATAGACATTACGCTTTATTCTGCCTTGCATCCCACCTTACTACTGCCAGATGCTAAGCACATTTTAGTACTATTGTATAAGCACTACAATACTGATTATTTTTAAAAGCTTCTTTATGCATGTATGGCTGTAAGCCTCAAGAAAAATGTACTGAATTTTAACAGCAAATAGTTTAAATAAAACACAGGGTGCTCGGAAATGGTTTTTCCATTGTCACACTGCAGTGCTCATGAATTACACCTATTCAGTTTTGGTACATATTCATTAAAAAGATACCACGTTTTTAGGACAAATTTATAAACCAGTATAAATTTCACCCACACTTTCCAGATTCTTTTCTCTTCATCTCCCGAGGAGTGTAATTCCATTCCTTTGGAACAGTTTTCAGTAAACTTTCAGGAACTATTTGCTTGTGCTGGTAGGTTCCATAGTTTTCTGTTGCCTCCCACGAATGCATCAAAGAAATTATCTGCTTGATGATACCCTTGACTGAATTAATCAAAGTCAGCTTCAAGCATCTGATAACCTCTGGCTCTGACTCACCACAACTGGAAACTTCAGAAGAGAGAATTATTAAATATTCAGTAAGTCATTTGTGCAAATCTGTTTCATAAGGAAAGGTTTCAGAATTCTTATGGAAATTCAAGTAAGAACATCACAATTCAGAGTAATTTAGAACTATTGGCCTGCTATAAAATAAAGAAAAGGTTAATACCAAAACAAGGAAGCATCTCATACCACCTTAATGTAATACTAGGAACCATATTATCAACAACAACAGGTGATAATGATAATAATGATGCTGACCATAATGATGACGATGATGATGACAAGAACAGAATCACAGAAGGGTTTGGGTATAAAGGGACCTTACATATCAACCAGTTCCAACCACCTCCCACTAGCCCAGGATGCTCAAGGCCTCATCTGGCCTGGCCTTGGACATAGAATCATAGAATCATAGAATGATAAGGTTGGAAGGGACCTCAAGGATCATCTAGTTCCAACACCCTGCCATAGGCAGGGACACCTCCCGCTAGTACAGATCACTCAAGGCCTCATCCAATCTGGCCTTGAACACATCCAGGGAGGGAGCATCCACAACCTCCCTGGGCAACCTGTTCCAGTGCCTCACCACCCTCACTGTAAAGAACTTCCTCCTAACATCTAGTCTAAATCTCCCCTCTGCCAGTTTAAGCCCATTGCCCCTTGTCCTGTCATTGCAGGACCTTGTAAATAATCCTTCACCAGCCTTCCTGTAGGCCCCCTTCAGATACTGGAAGGCTACTATCAGGTCCCCTCGAAGCCTTCTCTTCTCCAGGCTGAAGAGCCCCAACTCTCTCAGCCTGTCCTCATAGGAGAGCTGCTCCAGCCCTCTGATCATCTTTGTGGCCCTCCTCTGGACCCGCTCCAACACTTCCATGTCCTTCCTGTGCTGAGGGTTCCAGAACTGCACACAGTACTCCAGGTGGGGTCTGACGAGAGCAGAGTAAAGGGGCAGAATCACCTCCCTTGCTCTGCTGGCCACGCTTCTCTTGATGCAGCCTAGGACTCGGTTGGCTGTCTGGGCTGCATGTGCACACTGCAGGCTCATGTTGAGCTTTTCATCAACCCAGACTCCAAGGTCCTTTTCCTCAGGGCTGCTCTCCAGCCATTCACCACCCAGTCTGGAGTTGTGCTTGGGATTGTGCCTTCCCAGGTGCAGGACCTTTCACTTGGCCTTGTTGAATTTCATGAGGTTGGCCTGGGCCCACCTCTCCAGCCTGTCCAGGTCCCTCTGGATACCATCCCTGCCCTCTAGCAAGTTGACTGTGCCACACAGCTTGGTGTCATCTGCAAACTTGCTGAGGGTGCACTCCAGGAGGTGGCATCCACAGCCTCTCTGGGCAACCTGTGTCAATGTCTCCCCACCCCCACTCTCAAGAATGACTTCTTTCTCTCTAGTCTCAGTCTCCCCGCTCCAGCACAAAGCCATTGCCCCTCCTCCTGTCACCATAAGCCCTTGTCAAACATTCCTCCCCAGCTCTCCTGTGGTCCCCTTCAGGTACTAGAACACTCCTCTAGGGTCTCCCCAGAAAAAAAAAGCACCAAATAATAGTAATAATTATAAATAATAACAGTAATAATAAATACTAACAATACAACAACAATAACAACCACAACCATTAAAATAACAATATTTTGTTTCCTTCACCCTGATTTCTCCATCAATTTATTTCCAAAAATTAATCATAGAATCATAGAATGGTAAGGTTGGAAGAGATCTCAAGGATCATCTAGTTCCAACCCCCTGTCATAGGCAGGGACACCTCCCACTAGTACAGGTTACTCAAGGCTTTGTCCAACCTGGCCTAAGCTAACTGATGTCTTTCTTCTTATAGAGACTACACTGAATTAATTGTTATACATCACTGAGGCAAAGATATTAGGCATACCTATTTTTTTTCCTGCTTCCTTATTGTGGTAGTACTTATGAAGTCGCATTTTTTAGTTACTCAAACTGTAATACTAAAGAACGGTGAAGAGAAAACAGGATGCATACAAATAATAGTCATCCACAGAGGCATAGCATGTTATCAGAGATTGCATGTTGAAAACAGAGTATCCTAAACACAGTCATTGACTCTACAAGAAGTATCAATCTTCTCCACATTCTCAATATCACAGAGAATCACAGTTTCTCCTTTGCTGGGGAACAGCAGTTGTCAGGCACAGTGCCAGGCAGGACATACCAGAGATGTCTTCTGACTTATTAGGTCCTTTGCACATACTTCCACTTCTCAGCACATTTTGCTGATATAAGCTTTAATTCTTCTCTGCATGGCCTTTCTGGAAGCTTTCATACAATATTTATATATTTTCCTTTCTCTTACACCTTAGACTTCCCGTTTTCACAACTGCATTTTTCTCTGAGGAGTACTTTAGCACTGTTACCACCATTGTATTCCATACTGATATTTACACTTTGATATATCTACCTGATAATCACGTCTATTTGATATTTAGAATTCTGTTTCCCCTCTTACAATCTCCTATTTTCTTCCTTTATTTCCTTTTCAGCTTTCCACCATTTCGGCCATCGTCTGCAAGACAACTCTTCTAAATTTCAGCTCTTTCCTGGTTGAATATTGCTGTTCTTTAGGGTTGGCATTAGTTGCTGTAATTTTGAGGTCAGTTCTCCCTCTCCATGGAAAATTTTGATCCTTTCTGGCTTCTGGCAGCAGGGAATATATGCCCATCTGAATACCTGTCCCTCACTAGAAGGTCTTCCTTTTTCCACTCTCCTTTAATATTTTTCTAGAGCTATTACATGCACAGAGACAAAGGCCCTATGTTGGTAGAGAGCTACAGAAACTATCTACTTCCAGTCTGATGGTAAGACAGACACTTAAGGAAATCAAGAGTCCTGGCTGACCATTCCACCCTAACCTCTGCTTTTTTTCCAAGCTTTCACCACTCCTGCCATGGCCTGACTGTCCAAAATTGCCACTTCAATTACACTGTGATTTTGAAGAAAACTACTACCATATAATATAATTTATTAAGGTAAAATTAATACACTGTGCACATCTGACAACTGACAAGGTTTAACATCAGATTTTAAACAATAACTAATAAATTAAATACCTGTCATATTGTATAAGCAGCTCCACAAATTCTCTTCTTCCATGTAGGTCTCAAAAGCGATGCCAAGAGATTTGGGTGATAAAGTGCAGTAAGACAACACTGTGAAGATTGTTTCAATCAGAGTAGGCTCTTTGTTACTTCTCTGTTCTAAGAGAGAACCTTGGTCATCACTATTCAATACTCTGTTTCCTTCAAAATAAATGAGAACATAATAATTTCTGAGTAATTCAAGTTCGTAGTAATACATCGTATTGAAAAATAATAATACTCAAAGGCACCAAAATTTGATCTTCCTCCATTTCACTGTCTTCCAGAATTATACATAACCATTGAAAAAAGGACTCAAGCACATTTGCAAACTATGGAATATTCCTATTTAATTCAAAACATGCTCAGCATATAATTGTAATTTGATAAGTTGCTAAATATTAGTCAGAAGCAATCTGTACTACTGCTCTAGAATCACAGTCAACAAGCTACTGTTATTTAACTCCTCTTAACAATTCATTGGCCATGTAAGGTTTAGACTGGTTATCAGGAACAACTTATTTCCTGCAAGAGTGGTGAGGCATTGGAACAGGCTCCCAGGAAGGTGATGGAGTCTCTGTCTCTGGAGGTGTTCAAGAAATGTGTGGACATGGCACTTGGGGACACAGTTTAGTGGCCATGGTGGTGTTGGGTTGATCTTAGAGGTCTTTTCCAACAAAAACAATTCTATATTCCTATGAAAGAACAGAACTCTATTCAGTTACATAAAAGTATCAGCTGCATACTCACCAAAACTCTTTTCAGTATAAGATTAAACCAAGAAGAAATTAGTTCCACAAAACAAAATCTCAGCCCAGTTATGATAGATACTTAACTTAATGAGGGCAGATAGTGATTTCTATAGAGCTGTGGGGCAACAGCTTACCTGACATGTATTTCCAAATGTTTTTCATCACCATTATAACACAGTCCCCCAGATGAAAGCTAATGCTGTATTTAAACCTCTTTGAACCAAGGCTACTCAATGGCTTTGACCTGTGCTAATGTCAAAGGCTTTGGTGTTCCACATATCTGTGGAATATGCTTCTGAGGTTAACAGTCATAACAAATGACCAGAGGCAGACAAAATTAATCACTTTTAATTTTAATTTCTAATTTGCAAAACTTCAAGCTTCTCCAAAGCCAATTTAGATATAATTATACTTGAAAGGGTCATTGTTTTAGGACAATTTGGTTGCTTTTAACTTTAGTGGCCTGTGCAGGAGAAAGATGGGAGTGACTCTATTTCTAGGCTGTATTTTTAACAGACTGCCAGCAAGATGGGTGTTAGAAGGGACCTCTGGAGATCATGCAGTCCAGCAAACCTGCTAGAGGAGGAGCACCAACAGCAGCTTGCCTAGGAGTGCAATGGCCAGACTGGGTTGGAATCTCTTCATAAAATGAGACTCTGCAACCTTTCTGGGCAGCCTGCTCCAGGCCTCCAGCACCCTCAGGTCAAAGAATTTTCTCCTCCTGTTCAGATGGAATGTCCTGGGCTCCAGTTAGTGCCCATTGCCCCTTGTCCTGTCCCTGGGCACCACTGATAAGAGCATGGCCCCAGCCTCTTGCCCCCACAGCCCCTTTATCTCTTGCTGAGCATTGAGAAGATGCCCAGATCTTAGGATGCATTTCTCCAGGCTCAACAGCCCCAGGGCTCTCAGCCTTTGATCTTCACAGAGATGCTCTAAGCCTCTCATCATCGTTGTAGCCTGTATTGGACTCTTCCCAGTAGTTCCCTGTCTCTCTTGAACTTCTTATGGTTAAAGAGCCTTCATTCAGATCTACCACAGTGGAAAATCTGCTGCTTTTCAGGCAGCTCTAAACAACTTGAGAATGTTGGAAAACTCAGAAAGTCTCATTTTACTCTCCTCTGAGTAAAAATGCTATCTCCTCCACTCCTGCAGTCTAATTCACACTCAGTTTGGGTAGCATCTACTAAGGTCGATGTGAGGCCTTAACGGAATCAAGAAAAGAGAAATAGCAGTTTTTTAAAAAGGAAAACCCAGAGGAATTAAAATTGTGAGATGAAAATGTTAGTTTAATTTTGATTGTATTAGTCTAAGTATTTTTTAGGTTAACTTAAATTTTGGAGGAAGGTTTGCACAGATTTTAAATACTGCAAACTGTCTTAGTTTTGATGGAGAACTGCTTTGCTTAAAGAGCCTTATGACCTGAAATTAAGTTTAAAATTGCTTTCTGATTGTGCTACATGGAAAGTCTAAGTCACAACTTGCTAAGGACTTTTCAAATCGACTTTGTGCTACCAATATATACAAGTGGAAAGGAGTATAAAAACTTCTGTAGGGGGTTATACATTTATTTCATTATGATTTTATGACTTTATGACCTTATTGCAGCCTTCCAGTATCTGAAGGGGGCTACAGGAAGGCTGGGGAAGGATTATTTATAAGGTCTTGTAATGACAGGACAAGGGGCAATGGGTTCAAACTGGCAGAGGGGAGATTTAGACTGGATGTTAGGAGGAAGTTCTTTGCAGTGAGGGTGGTGAGGCACTGGAACAGGTTGCCCAGGGAGGTTGTGGATGCTCCCTCCCTGGAGGTATTCAAGATCAGGTTGGAGGAGGCCTTGAGTGAGCTGTACTAGTGGGAGGTGTCCCTGCCTCTGGCAGAGGGTTGGAACTAGATGATCCTTGAGGTCCCTTCCAACGTTACTATTCTATGATTCTATGACTAGTGTATGATGTATGCAGTTCAGGCCCCATCCCAGGAGACATTTAAGGCCAAGCTTGATGGGGCCCTGAGTAACCCAATCTAGTTGATGTCCCCACTACAAGAGGGTTAAACAAGGACACCTTCAAGGGTCCCTTCCATCCCAGCGCATTTAACACAAGTCTTGTGCTTTTAAGTAGAGACATTCTCAAACTGACTGGGAAGCCATTCTGAGGCTCAGGATAACAAGATGTGTAATCTTCAAACAGCTTTGTCTTGTTATACATGATGTAAATGTTGCCTTTGTTGTAAGAGTACCTGACCCGTCAAGGGTTACTTTGAAATGAGTTTTCTGACTGACCAACTGCCATGAATCACAGAATCACAAGTCTGGGTTGGAAGGGACCTTAAAGGCTCATGTCAGTTGGCTGAAAGCTGGCTGATCACTACACCTGGTTAAATATTATGAATTAGGAGTCTACAGAAAGATATGTAGATTTCTCTTCCTTAGAATTTTTCTTTAACGTTTATTAGCTCACCTGTCATAACATTAAATATTCATCTTAGTTTGAACTCCGGTGCAGCCTTCTCATTAATCATCATTTAAGAACAGTATTTATATGATACACATCATACTTATTGCCCACTGATGCTTCCCTTTATATATTTCTCTTTTTTTTTTCAGTCATTGTAGATCAAAAGCTAATCTCTGAAGGGAATCTAAAGCTCCTATAGGTACCTCAAAGCAGATTCTTCTGATTTGAGAAGGACTTAGATCCACACATAAATTTGGCAGCGTATTTATCATCGGTACCTGTTACAGGAAATCTCTTGTTCCCTGTACAGAAATTAGTTATTAGTTATTAGTTATTTCCACACAGCACAGTGTTCCATATGCACAGAGGGTGCCAAAATACATTAAATATATTTAAATTACTAATAAATAATATTCATGAGATAATTATGTGTCCAGTGAATAACAGCTATGCCCTAACCAGTCACAGTAAATCACTCTTCCTATGACAAAATAATGCACTTAACCTCTTGGGATAGCACCATGTATTTTAAAAACATATCTTCAGAGAGGCAGACTTACAAGAGTAATTTATCCACATTTCTTTCTTGCTGATAGAAATACCTCCCAGTAACTTGGTGACATTATCATGCTCATCCAGCTCTTATCTACTGCCGGTTTAGCCATGAAATGAATCTTACTGACTTTAGAAAATCTTCTGTTATTGACTCTAGACTTCTCCTTCCCTAGCGAATCCTCACAAAACAGGCAAGCTATAAACAGTTATGCTGCCTTTTTTTTTTTCTCTTTTTGACCAGAAGAGGTAGTCAAAATTCAAATTTATACGTGCTGTTTCACTCAAGATGAGAAATCAAAGATGGAGAAAGTTATTTCTCATGCAGTTATTTTATTTGCAAGAGCATAAAACTTCTGCTTTCTATATAGTTCAAATCACAGTAGCTGATGAGGACATAAAGAATGCAAAATTGGTATATTTTATTTGTTTATAGGAGCAAATTTTTCAGCAGGCACTCTGCGCTATCTGCTTCCTAACACTATATTCTTAGTCCTACTTCTACCACTGGTTTTATTTTTTTTTCCTCTATTCTTTTTCTCTCTCTGTTCTGTAGATCATTTTACTTGTCTTACGTAGAGTTGCTCCTCTCCAATGTAATCATTCTCCAGACAGTTGAGACAGCTGGAAGCTATTGTAACTTTGAATACGACTTCATTTTGGCAGAAAGTCTATTTTTTGAGGGGTTTAATTAAAAAAAAAAAAAAAAAGTAAATGTTAGATTACTTCTATCCTGAATGAAATGCAGATCACTTCAGTTTAGTAAATCCCAAATAATAACAGTGTCCTGCATTATCTGCCACCAGTGAATTCATGAACCTTACATTTTTTAATAATAAAAATCTCCATGTGGTTTTAACAAGCATCATAGAATCATAGAATCATAGAATGGTAAGGTTGGAAGNGGACCTTGTAAATAATCCTTCCCCAGCCTTCCTGTAGGCCCCCTTCAGATACTGGAAGGCTACTATCAGGTGCCCTCGAAGCCTTCTCTTCTCCAGGCTGAAGAGCCCCAACTCTCTCAGCCTGTCCTCATAGCAGAGCTGCTCCAGCCCTCTGATCATCTTTGTGGCCCTCCTCTGGACCCGCTCCAACACTCCAACACTTCCATGTCCATCATATGATCAGTCCGTAAATTATTTACTTATCAGTAAACTACTTCTATAGTATCATAGTATTTTAATGTCATTCCTCTCCCATATAGGTATTTTTCTATCCATAAACATTTTATTTTCAGTTGAGAAGTAGTTTCCATTAACGGATCTGCGGGTTAGTGGCTTCTGTGAAATCCTTCTTACTGATGTTAAACAAAACAAAACAAAACAAAACAAAACAAAACAAAAAAATTCTATCAGAACACCTTCAGCACTGATTTTATGGAACAGGATGCTGGAACTGTGGGATTCTGATAGCCAAAATCTGAAGAAGCAGTAATGAATTTAGCCCTACAGCTACACTACCTCCACATCCCATCCCTGGAGATATTCAATATTAGATATGATGTGGCCCTGAGCACCCTGCTCTAGCTGGAGGTGACCCTGCTGACTGCAGCAGACAGGTAGGAGGTGGTTGGACAAGATGACCTTTGAGGGTCCTTTCCAATCCAACACAATCTGTGAATCTGTGAATGGACTGCAATTGATACTGGACAGGTTACCCTCATAAATTCAGTCTACTGTAGCAAGAAGTTCCTAACAGAAATAGTTTGGCCTTTGAAAAGCTATCCATCCACATGGCCTTATGGACATTGACCGCATCACTGGGAGATGACTCTGACCCCTCTGTTCTGCTGAGAGCCCACCTGAGGTGCTGGAGCCAGCTCTGGAGTCCTCAGCAGAGGTGAGGCATGGACATGTTGGAATGGGGTCAGAGATGGCCACAGCAATGATGCTGTGTGGTCAGGTTGAGAGAGTTGGGAGCAGAGAAAGCTCCAGGAAGATATTCTGGTGGCTTTTAAGTACTTAAAGGGGGCCTGTAAGAAAGACTTTTGACCAGGGCCTGTTGTGACAGGATGGGGGTTGGTGGTTTTAAACTAAATCAGGGAGGTTTAGGCTAGATAGAAGGAAGAAATGTCTGACACTGTGGGTGGTGAGACCCTGTCCCAGGATGATAGGAGCGGTGGGTGATGCCCTACTGTGGAACCATTGCAGGTGGGATTGTCTGCAGCTGCGAGCAACCTGCTCCATCTGTAGATGTCTCTGCTGGTTGCAGGGCAGTTGGACTGGGTGACTTTGCATAGGCTTCTTCCAATCAAAATCATTCTTCGGTTCCATGATTCCATATTTCACAGTCATAGAGATTACCACAGATGTATCCCAGAGACCATCTTCACACTCCATCAAGAGAAGGTCCATGAGTCTCAACAGGGCTCTGTCACAGCTCAAACAGAAATTCCTACCTAATAAGTTAAAATTGCACAAAATCTGTTTTCTTTGCCTTACCAGTGGAAAGTCATCCAAAGGACTAGGATACCCGATTTAATATCCTTTTTCTATTGATCTTCCAGTTAGAAGGTCATCATGCCAGTAAACCCTTCTACTATTTTACTCCATTGGCTATGCGGTTCAGCATCTAGTAAGTTGTTATTGCCCAGATGGCTATTTTGTTAGCCTACCATGATGAAGCTATCACAAAGAGGACAGAAAACGTTCAGAAGTCTATACTTCTAACACTCATCTTGAATGATCCATAAATACCTGGAGGAGTGACCTACTTCTGTACAAGCACACAGATTTCTCTAAGAGGCACAGCATCGTGGAATCATAGAACAGTCTGAGCTGGAAGGGACCTCCAAAGGACATCAGTCCAACTCCCCCTGTAGTCAGCAGTGACATCCTCAACTAGATCAGGTAACCCAGAGCCCTGTCAAACCTCACCTTGAATATTTCCAGGGATGTGGCCCCAACCACCTCCCTGGGCAACCTTTCTGGTGCAGTATTCTGCCACCCTCATAGTAAAGAACTTGTTCCTAACACCCAATCTAGATCTGCTCTTCTCTAGTTTGAAGCCATTGCCCCTCATTCTGTCACTGCAGACCTTTGGAAACAGGTTCTCTCATGTCTTCTCATAGCCCATTCAGGTACTAGAAGACTGCTCTAAGGTCCCCACGGCGCCTTCTCTTCTCCAGGCTCAACAATCCCAGTTGTCCCAGCCTGCCCTCAAAGCAGAGGTGCTCCAGCCCTCTGATCATTTTCATGTCCCTCGTCTGGACCTGCTCCATCAGGTCCATGTCCTTTTTGTGTTGAGGGCTCCAGACTTGGACACAGTACTCCCAGTGAGGTCTCACCACAGTAGAGCAGAGTGGTAGAATCACCTCTCTGGATCTGCTGGCAATGCATCTTTTGATTCAGCCTAGGATGCAATTTGCCTTCTGTGCAGCAAGCTCAGACTAACTGCTCATGCCCAGCTTCTTACGCATCAGCACCTCAGTTCCTTTTCCACAGTGCTGATTTCTATCCCCTCCTCCCCCAGCCTGCAGAGAGGATTGTTCTGGCCCAGGTGCAGGACCCTGCACTTGCTCTTGTTGAAACTCATGGGGTTCACCTGAGCCATCTCTCCAACTTGTCCAGGTCTCTCTGGATGACCTCCCATCCCTCTGCTGTATCGACAGCCATCTGCACACTGGCTGATGTGCACTCTGTCCCTACTTGTGCTATCCCATTGAGGACAGTGTTGTAGATTAACTCATTACTTTTGTCAAAAAGCTTCCAAGATGTGGCTGGACTAGCATGGTTGCTGGCTTTTCCAGTTGCCTGGTAGACTGTGCCTCAGGATTATTAAATCCAAGGCATTATTACAAGGATGTGCAAAAATAATGACAGCCAGTTACTTGAAAGAAAAGTTTTAAATTGTTATAAAGAGTTAGCCAATGCCAGACTTTTAATGGAGATGGTAAATTAGTTAAGAAATATATATTTTCTTTTTACTCTCACTCAGTCTGATTCCTAAGCGAGCTCAGTTGGCAAAGTCACCATCTTTTACTGTTCTTTTAGGGTAATGTATAAAAGCCCCAGTGCTATTCACCTCTATATGATTAAAATGTAATCAACTTAATTAAAATAAAATTTATGTATTGCTTAAAAATTACTTTGAAATGCCACATTTTGCACTGTGGCTGTTAAAAGGGAGGGGATTCTGCCCGTTTCCTCTGCTCTCGTCAGACCCCACCTGGAGTACTGTGTGCAGTTCTGGA
>VWZE01010832.1:0-21365 GCA_013396675.1 Eubucco bourcierii
AGGTAGGAATCTAACTCAAACGGCCACACCATTCTATAATACCAAAATAGTGACTAATGATTCAATTTAAAATATTTTATCAATAATTCATAAACTCTTTATTCCCTCTCCAACAATACTCTTGATCACAAGTGAAGAAACTTCTACTTAGAAAATAGTACTCAGCACTACACTCAGCAACATACTTTTAGTGTTCTCTCAAATATATAAACAAACATACAATTTTACTACTTTGGTAGTCAAGTATTAAGCATGTAAAGAAATGATGTTAACTCCTTTGCATTAATTTACTGCATGTAGCATTAGTTTTAAACAGTAGCTTACAGGTAACTTTTCGTCTTTTGGGCTTTGATATCTAAAGCATAACTAAAAAGCATTGGGTGACTAAGATAAATTTAAATGTCAAATTTGCATTTATAATACTGTCTGGAATTTGATTGTACAAAAAAAGATTAATAGCAAGAATAATAAAAATAATAATATTCAACATGCTATTTATCTGTGAACAATTATTCCGTGATTTAATAATGTTACCTGAGCTGGGTAAGTAGAAAGAAACTCAGTCAGCTGGAAAGTAGTTTCCTGGATGTGTGCAGCTGCCTGGCGAATAACATGATGCAGTGACAGCTGGGATTCCTTCAACAGAGAATTCAGCCAAATTTCCACATTACCTTCAGCCATTACAGGTCTCGTCAGATTTACAGTCTCACCTTCTCGTGAACTAATTGACAGTATGCAATCATATATCTAATAAAAAGAAAGCAAGAACACTTTGTTTTTATAGACACCTCAGACAGCCATCCGAGTCCTGGGCTGCAGCAAGAGCAGCATGGCCAGCAGGGCAAGGGAGGGGATTCTGTCCCTTTGCTCTTGTCAGACCCCACCTGGAGTACTGTGTGCAGTTCTGGAGCGCCCAGCACAGGAAGGACATGGAAGTGTTGGAGCGGGTCCAGAGGAGGCCACAAAGATGATCAGAGAGCTGCAGCAGCTCTCCTATGAGGACAGGCTACAAGTGTTGGGGGTCTTCAGCCTGGAGAAGAGAAGGCTTCCAGGAGACCTTAGAATAGCCTTCCAGTATCTGAAGGGGGCCTACAGGAAGGCTGGGGAGGGACTATTGACAAGGTCTTGCAATGACAGGACAAGGGGCAATGAGTTTAAACTGGTAGAGGGGAGATTTAGACTGGATGTTAGGAGGAAGTTCTTTGCAGTGAGGGTGGTGAGGAACTGGCACAGGTTGCCCAGGGAGGTTGTGGATGCTCCCTCCCTGGAGGTGTTCAAGGCCAGGTTGGATGAGGCCTTGAGTAACCTCTACTAGTGGGAGGTGTCCCTGCCTATGGCAGGGAGTTGGAACTAGATGATCCTTGAGGTCCCTTCCAACCTTACCATTCTATGATTCTATGATTTTATTATTACCTTTACCATAGCAGTGATTTTCTTGCCATCACTTCATTAAACTTGTTTGAGCAATACATTAAAGCACCTTGTTAAGTGAAATGTAAAACCAATTAAATCAAAATTTAAACAATGATTTTATTTTTTTTAATTTGGCATGCAGAAAGGCTTTAAACAAAACACTGTCATCTGAACAAGGAGATAAACCCCAATGTACTGACAATTCCTGAATTCTACCAAAGTTTTAATAACAACATTCACTTTCCAGTCAAAATAAAGGAAATCTTCCCCCACTACTGGTGGGCCAACATCCTAACAAAATGTACAGCTTTACAATAAAAAAAGGCCTTGAGTAACCTGTACTAGTGGGAAGTGTACCTGCCTATGGCAGGGGGTTGGAACTGGATGATCCTTGAGGTCCCTTCCAACCTTACCATTCTATGATTCTATGAAAAAAAAAAATAATGGAAACACAGAAGTTTAGGAACATGGTCAGTCAAACAAATTTCAAAAGTATGGGGAGGCAGAGAATGTCTTCGAAAATGTTTACATACACAAGGAAAAAAAAAACCCAACTGTTGTTATATCCCTTCTTGAAAAAGGTGCAAGAAAATTCTTCTTCAAACAGTATGATTGGAGGGATAGAAAGGATAACTAAAGAAACAGGTGAGTCGTTAGATATACTTCTCCTTACCATCGAAAAATGAATGAAAAAGTACAAACCAAATCTAAAGATACAAATATGCTTCTAACAAACCAGAAACTCATCTGAAGGGATGCTAGCCTGTATTAGGTCACAGAAGACACACTGGGGTTTTTTTAGTACTGGTGCAAAATTTTGTTATGTTTTCCTATTCTATATAGAGTTCTCCTATTACACAAATTAGATTCATACTCTACCTCTCAAATGAAGAAAGCCTATGTAGCATCAAACAGCTGATGAGCTTGGTAATACATTGAATGCCCTATGCATCCAGCTAGCTTTTTTATTAAGTAAGTAACATACATTGTTAAATTGAAAGAAGGTAGCATACAGGTGTAGGCAGTACATACCCTGTCATGGAACTTTACAGTTTTAATGTTGTCAAAGACATTCAGCAGATGTGCCTTTATATTGTGAGAATCCGATGCCTGGCCCAGAATTTCTAAGAGGGCAGGATCTGACACAAAGAAGAATCGTGGAAATAGGAGGCGTTTTTTTTCCAGGTACCTGCATTTTTTTTTAAAATGGGAGAGGGGTGGGGAAACAGCAATTAAGTTATGCTCATTTATATGTCTGTCGTGGTAGGCCTAAGCAGGCCAGATTAGGCTTGTACATGTCCTGGATTGCCCAGGCACATTTTCTGCTCTCCCTCCTTCTATTTTGGGGAGAGCAACCCCGGGAAAAAGGACAAAGAAGCTGGAGCCACTAAGTCTGGTGTCTGTGGCCTGCCCAGCAACTGCGGTAAACAAGGTGCACAGGGTTGCCTTGTGCAAGGCTGTGTTCTGCCCAAAAAAGGGTAAAGCAAGCCTATGGCTTCACCCAATATGGTCACATCTTGGCTAACTGCCATTGGATTGGCTATCCTGTGGCCAAAGGCCCATTAGTCTCAGGCTGTATTGGATCAAAGGAGATGAGCAGGGAGCAGTGCCTGCGCTTTGCCATTCCAAGGTGTGGCTGCTATTGCATCCCTGCCTGCTGCCTCACTGACCCTGAGCTGAGGCTCTGATCCCTGTCACGCGTTCGGCCTGCACAGCCGGCGTGACACCGTGCCCAGACTGCACACCGCAAGGCCTCTGCCTGCNCCTTCTGCCATAAGAAGAAAGTTGCTCCTTGCGCCCATCTAGTGAGCGAGAGGTGTACTGACCGCAAGCGATACACTGACCGCAAAGCTTTCTCTGCCAGTTTAGTTGAGTTCAATTAATATATATATTTAATAGTTATTTTTAGATCCTATTATAACCTGTATATAGTTTCCATAATGATGCAAGAATCTGTTACTATCATTATTTTGGTGATCAGGGTGCTGCCAGTTCTGAGTATTTACTATTAATAAATTCTATAAATATTGTTAAAATATCATCTCGCAGTAATTAATTACCCCTTCCACTACAATGCCATTTCTTTTTTTAAAGATGGAATTTCTCATAACACAGTATTGTAATTTTTAGCAGTAACAATGAAAACAATTGTTATTTATCATACCTTCACATTAAGCACCTGTTTTTAAAATACTCTTTTAGCATCAGAAAACATTTAATGAAAAGCTTTCATTATTTGCTATACTGTAATCACCACTAAAAAGAAAAGAAATTAAATAGTTTACATCATCTGTTACTTGCTATTTAGGTGTCTCATGATGAATTTCTCCCAGATTCATGAAGGGTCTGAATACAACTAAAATCTAGAGTATCTGCTGGATTGAAACTAAGCTGAAACAAGCCTTGATTCAGGAGATATAGAAAATGACTGACAGCTTAGTCACATATCATACACCTATCAGCAAGCTGCTAGCAATTTCTTTAGAGGCATTATATCATCCTGCTATCTTGTTTGCACAGTTCCACTGAATTCATAGTAGTAGAGGCCTTGAGTAACCTGTACTAGTGGGAGGTGTCCCTGCCTATGGCAGGGGGTTGGAACTAGATTATCCTTGAGGTCCCTTCCAACCTTACCATTCTATGATTCTATGATATTTGCAAAGTCTAAGGGACTGTACTCAGGCCATTGCTCTTTCCCTCATTGCGCAGTAGGCAATCATCTTCCCAAGACTATGGTCTTGTAGTAATCTTACCCAGTGAGTGATTTCTGACAGATTTCAAGTTGTTCTAGTAAATGTGGTAGTAACTGTCCCATGATTTCATCTCCAACACAGCACTGCACAACATTAGATGTTTCATGAGCTCGGGTCATGATCCTCACCCAGGATTTATCAATGTTAGAGAAACGCTTTGCTTCCTGTTGAAACATTATGATTATTGGGAAAGGGAAGTGATGAGGGAAGGGAGAAGAGAGAAAAGGTACTTGCTTGCAGAATTGGCACCCAGTAATCCCACCATTAATTCCATGTCTAATTTCTATAGTAAAACATAAATCTCTCTGATTACACAATACAGCTTACATTATACTTGACTGTCAAGACTGCTACTTGCAAATAGTCTTAGAGAAAAACACAGGAAACTCATTATGCTTGAACTGCATGTCTCAAATTTGAAGATTTTTTTTCTCTAGAAAGTAAAGATTTTAATTTGAAAAGTTTTGTAGAAAAGTTTAAGACCAGGATTCTTAGGTACTATGAGGCTGTGGTACACACTACTAACCTAAGTCTAACTAGGTTAGGCTGTTACTAGGCACAACACTTAAACACATATTGGTTAACAATTTTACAATCTATAAGTAAAAAGATCAATTAGCTCACATAGTGTATGTTTCTTTCTAATAAAATATTCCTGTTGGCATTATCTAACTCCTTAGCAAGACTAGTTTTGTTAAGAATAAAAAATAAAAAGTTTCTGTTACTACATCAATTATGACATCACATTAAGAGTTGGGGTTTTTTTTCCTCAAAATTTCAAACAACACACTGCAAAAAGTCATATTTGAAAACCTTTGGAAGCTGCTTTGCTATGTCACCACCAACGAAAACAGCTTCTAAATAAATCCACAAATTCTGCACGGTCATCCAGTTCTCAATGATGTCTATCGTGTTGGAAAGACTGTGTACCCATTTCTGAATCTGTGTCTTGAAGGGTGTGTTGTATCTAAAATTAAAAAAGAGACACTTGCTTTATTTCAAGAAGGAAACAGGTTTTTTGAAAGCAAACACATTAACCAAGGGTGAGGAATAATTTTGCTGGGTTTACGTTTGTCAAGTAAAGTATAAAAACCTATACTTGACTCAAATTGCTTGGTTAGTGCTATTAATGAAAGCAACTCCAACTTGCTGCTTTGTGCATATGGTGAGCAGCATAGCTCTGACACAGCAGAAGCTGAACAGGAGCAAGAATTCAATTTCACTCTAAGGTTAAATGGTTTTAAAAAGCAAATATGCAACATCTTGAAAGCTACAAGACTCTCAGAGGCCTGTATCAAATGAGTTCTTGCTTTTGAATACCTGTTTGATGATCAAATTGTGTATTCCTTATTTTATTGCAGGCTCTGGCATCTGAAACCAGCAGAAGCTCATTTTACCTGCAATTTTCAGCACTTTCCACATGACAGTGACATCACAGGGCAGACTAGTTGTGCCTGTAATGCCCAGTGTGCCTGCCACAAGCAGATCATGTTCCTCTTTACGCTTGTCATCACTTTCTTGCATTGATGAAAGCTGTCCATTTGGTTATTCAAGAAGCCTAAACAGCATCCACATGCTTTCAAAAGAACTTATTGGAGGGATACAGACAGTAAGAATTAGCCTGTGAATAGTTCAAGGACAAGCAAGCTCTTAGTTTTTACCTAGACGTTTATTTTCCTTCTCTGTGAAAGATAAATGTCTTCAATAAAGTAAAGCCTCTTGTTGAGTTTTTAATCTCATCCTCCCCCTGCACTTTTCCTGTTACCTGTTACTCATGAGAGAGCCAAGAACCATCAAGCTGTCCTCCATGGTAGCAATTGTTTCTGATATGCTGTCACCTCTTAAAAGAAGCTCCCCACGTGTTTTAAAGTTAGCGAAGACAAATGTTTTGTTGTCCCATTCAGCTATCACTCGTTTTAACTTCTGCTCAATGTCTCTTTCCTTCACAGCACTTATGCAGATATCCTTTTAAACAAATAAGATGTCAAAGCAAGCCAGGAATGGTTCAAGTCTCCAATACACAAATCTAACTTTTATTTCCTTTAACCCTAGTGAAGCTGATGAGCAACTATCTATCAAGTGGAAAGACCTACAGACATAAAAACTACCCTAATGATCTGTAGACTACATAATAGCATGGCCATCTTCAGGGAGAATAAAAGAATAATACAGTGATTACTTTTCAAATTCTTTTCATTACTTTTCACATGTTGCAAGGCAAAGCAACCTCACAGAATTAACTCCTGGAACAACTAGCCTGATTCAAAGAGGAGTTAATGTAATTATGATGTCACTATTTTATACAGAAAGCTGAAGTAGTATTTTCTTTCAATATTCTTTAGAAATAGTTTTCTTTCTTACTACTGTTACTCTGTACTGTTTGAGCAGATTGTTTTGTTCCTTGCATTCATTCCTCTTTCTTCACAATACCTCTATTTCATCTTTGTGTCTTAATAGTGGAGCTTCCATTATATTCCTCAGTTTGAATGTTTCACTTTCCACATCAAAGCTGTGTTCAGTGAGCTCTGTAATCCGCTTCCAGTGTCGAGGCATCATTGCTTGACTTGACATATGCTCAAGCAATGGGCAGCATTCACTGAAGTCCTCAATGGTCTTCTTTAGGTCAAAAAAGGCCTGCCAGTCCTTTACACCACGAGGAAGCTTACGACATCTACACAGAAATTACACAAGTTTTATCAAACAGTTTTAAACATTCTTTCTGTTACCCATTTAACAACAGTATATGGTTTTAACAGGAGATCATAAAACTTCCACATTCAAGTTACTTGTATTCTGAAGTTTCTGTATGCAGTTGAGAAAAAACCTGTTTCCAATCTATTTCAATGACCAACAGCTGGGCAGGCACCCACAGGTTCCCCTTAAGGAGTAAAGATGCATAATAATAATACATTTTGCTCAAGCAATCTTCAAAAGTAATTGATTCCCTTGATTTCCTCTCTTGGTAAGGCTCATGATAGGCACTGCTCTGTGTGGCAGAAAGAAAAAAAAAACACTAAAAAAAAAAACCAAAACAAAAACTCCCAATAAACTGTTCTTCAGAAGATGCAGGTTTAATTCTTTAAATCGTTTGATTCCTGGTTTGATGAAAAGTTCAGCTTCTATGCATGCAATATATCCCATTTTGTAGGAAAGCTATTCATCAATTCACTAACTTGCCTTAGCAATCTAGGGTGAATATGTCTCTCAAGAACAGTAATATTACAACAAACAAGTGAAATTTCCCTTCTTGAACAAAACAAGCAATTTAAACATATATTCCAATCTCATCTCCTCCAACCAAGAGGCTCTCTAACCAACAATAATCTTTGACATTCAGAGGATCACTCTAAACAGGCTCTTTTGTTTTCTGAAGTTGGCAATGGTAATTTTTCAAATAAAATCTGTGTTTTGCATGTTTCAATTAACAAATACATGGCCAGACAAGATTATTGGTGCTAACCAATTTTAATCATATTTTAAAAGTAATAAAAGTATTTTAGGAATCTTTACCATAGCAGCACTCACCTGTTCTGAAACTCCATAAGTTCAGTATTAATTTTTCCAATGTCTATTTCTGACCAAAGGATATCATAGTAGCCACTGATTGTGTCAATGACATTGTTGTAGAGGTTATAGAGTTTCTGTAACAGATTCAGTTGCTTCTTTATTTCAAGCAGCTGAGGATACTTAGTAACAGGCAAACCAAAGAGATCTTCCCCATCAGTACAAGTAATGTATTTTCGAAAGAGATTATCAAATCGATTCTAAAGAAGAAAAAGATTACCTTTAAAATAAATATTCAAGATCTGCCATTTTGCTTAGAGCTTCATCAGTGATTAAAATCTAGTAAATACTAGAAAGATACACATGAGATACTAGCAATGACAATGACAACAGTTTTATCAACAATTTTCATGAGACAAGTAACTTTTAATTAGCTTGGGGACACACCTTTAGACATAGAGGTCATTTACTCCATGTGGCACAGAATGATAAATGCTAAGTTTGCCCTTGAAAGAGGTAGACCATAATATGCTGTTGCAGTTTGGGGCCACAAGCTAACCAGAAATGACTCTTACCCCTTTCCAAGAGTAAACATGAGGATACTGCACACTGATTGGAAGTTTAGAGAGAAAAGAAAGGCGGATGCAGCAAATTCTACCTCTCCAAGTATGCTGTGAAATCCTTTTGTTGGAGGGTTGAAATAAGAATTATTTTTGTTTAAGCAACACAGGAAAACAAAATTGAATTGTCAAGTAGAGTATAACTGTGAGAACATAGCAGGAAGGTAAATGAACAGCAGTGTGGGAAAAACATTGGAAATCGTCATTACATGAACAGAAATCAGTCACAGTGTAAAGAAATATTTCAGGATGGGAAGGAGACTGGGCAGAATTATATATCTGAGGGAAAGACACAATTATGACATAAAAACAGCCTACAGCCAAATACACAAACCTCGAGAGTAGTCTCTCATCAAGATACTTGATTCTAGTAATTATTACTCATTGTATATACAATCTTTCTCTTAGGTACTAAAAAGAAATTCAACCAGGATTCTTGCAAACACATAGAAAAAAGTACAAACAGCTTTCATTGACTTAAAACAGAGTAAACTGTGTGTATCCAGGAAAATGGATTCAGCCACTCTTACTCATTCTTGGAGCCTTCAGGTGTTAGTTTACTTGCAGTAACTATTAAGCTATATCTTAGAATGAAAAGTACCTGAAACATAATAAGTCTGCCACTGGCTTCCTGAGGCTCTAAACCAATCACCATTGGCCCATTCTAAAAAACAAACAAACAAAAAAAACAAAACCAAATTTTTAACAATTTAAACAACATAGTGAACTATGAGACTGGAAATAGCCACAACATATTTCTAATCAACATTTTGTAAGGGACAAACTCAAACACTTCCGCAGTTTCAGAACTGCATCCCTATGTCAGATAATTGAACCAAGAGATCACAGTTACCAACAAAAGCAGCATCTCATTTTTAGTTAAATAAATTTTAAATATAATAAAGGTGGCAACTATTTGTCTCTTTAATACAGAATTTTTCATAGTAGTGTAAAATCTAGGCAACTATATTTCCTTTTTCAAATACAAATCGGCATTATCAAGAGGATAAGACAAAGTTGGTTCATCGTGACTCATTTGTATTCTGAGAAAGAATGTAAGAGATTAAGTTATTTGTACTTACAGCCAACATTAGAAAATGTTTCTTACATTCTAACATAATTTCTAACTAATCCAAATCTTCACATTTGCTCATGCCAACTAGCTGTTTATCATAAAACCTTAAAGTCTTGCATCTTAATCTTTGAGAGCTGATTATCAGTGTTACATACTTTAGTCACATAAAAAAAATTCAACTCTGCCCTGTACTGAAATTCAAATACCACATTAACAAGAATAAGCATATTCTTCAGACACTGGAGGCACATCTCATTAATGAGACAACTGCTCCCACTGCTCCTCAAAAACTCCTCTAATACAATATAACCGCAAATACTTGCTTGATCATAATCTGCATAGAACTGCGCACAGTCTTCAGTAAAAGTCTTCACAGTACTAATAAGCTGTTCTCTGAAGTATGGCTGCAAAGCAGTGAGCTCATTCTGCACTTCATTTGCACGGACTAGCAGCTTTTCCCAAGTGTAGTGCAAAGTGTCCACCTTCTCTGTCTCTTCCTTGGCCACAAGCAGACCATATTTGTTTAACATAGCATAGGATTCCTGTCAGAAGGTTGGATCGAAATGCACAAAATGGTAACTGAAGTTAATATTACATATATACATGCTAACATTTCAATTTTTTAAGTATAGGGAATGATTTATTAGAAAATTTGTTCTTTTTGTAGCAATTACCAGAGTCAGGCAAACCAATCCCAAACTAGACAAAACAACAAAAGGAAAACTAGCTCCTTAACTCCTTACCTTTCACACAGCATTCTGCTTTCTGATACATTATTCGCCCTAGTGCAATCTGTCTCTCTAAAAAAATACTTCTAGTTAAAATACTCCTTAAGTCTACAGGATTTTAGTTTCATTTAATGAGAATAGCTTTCTGATCTGTGTCTTCAAGTATCTGCCTTGACCCAAGGTGAATACTATAGGAGATGAGCCATAAGAAAAAAATCTAAGCAAAGGACTTCAAGTAAAACTTCTATGCTCTAAAGACCCTTAAGCCCTACTTGAAGTTTTCAACAAAAAATAATTAAGAAACCACATTGAAATGACATTGAATTAATACATTGCAAATATTTCAAATGTTACTATTCATCAGAATGATAAAACTACTTTAAATGCTATTTAATAATCCCTTGTTTTCTCAGATCATTGATCTCTGTTTGTACTACCAAAGTATAAACACTCCACATAATTAAAGCCTTTAGTCAAGTTTCACAAAAACATAACTACTTCACTTACTGCAAGCCAGCATAGGGTAGGGTAGCAATGAACTTTGTGACATGACATTTTCATCTGAACTTTTTTGTATGAGGTGGAATTATTTAATTTACATTTTCCAGTTTGATCAAACTGAAGAAAAAATGCAAAACAAATAAAAAGGAAATAAAACTATCTGCCTGCCACCTAACTATATAGAAAATATGTCAACCTCTGTTCCAAAAGTCATGACTCTCTGTGCCTAGGGACACAAGGTTCCTGTTTGAAGAACTGGAAACTCGGGAATCCTCGGCAACTATGGATTCTGCCTTGCCTACACATCACAATGCAAACCAGGATAGGTCTCAGAACTTCTAAAATGTCACCTCCTAAGAGATCTTATTTCCTGTGACAACTTAGAATCATAGAATGGTAAGGTTGGAAGGGACCTCAAGGATCATCTAGGCACAGGCAGGGACACCTCCCACTAATACAGGTTACTCAAGGTCTCATCCAATCTGGCCTTGAACATCTCCAGGGAGGGAGTATCCACGACCTCCCTGGGCAACCTGTTCCAGTGCCTCACCACCCTCACTGGAAAGAACTTCCTCCTAACATCCAGTCTAAATCTCCCCTCTGCCAGTTTAAACCCATTGCCCCTTCTCCTGTTGTTGCAGGACCTTGTAAATAATCCTTCCCCAGCCTTCCTGTAGGCCCCCTTCAGATACTGGAAGGCTACTACCAGGTCCCCTCAAAGCCTTCTCTTCTCCAGGCTGAAGAGCCCCAACTCTCTCAGCCTGTCCTCATAGCAGAGCTGCTCCAGCCCTCTGATCATCCTCGTGGCCTCCTCTGGACCTGCTCCAACACTTCCATGTCCTTCCTGTGCTGAGGGCTCCAGAACTGCACACAGTACTCCAGGTGGGGTCTGACAAGAGCAGAGTAAAGTGGCAGAATCCCCTCCCTTGCCCTGCTGGCCACGCTGCTCTTGATGCAGCCTAGGACTCGTTTGCTGTCTGGGCTGCATGCGCACACTGCAGGCTCATGTTGAGCTTTTCATCAACCCAGACTCCAAGGTCCTTTTCCTCAGGGCTGCTTTCAGCCATTCACCACCCAGCCTGTATTTGTGCTTGGGATTGTGCCTACCCAGGTGCAGGACCTTACACTTGGCCTTGTTGAATCTCATGAGATTGGCCTGGGCCCACCTCTCCAGCCTGTCCAGGTCCCTCTGGATGGCATCCCTGCCCTCTAGCAAGTCGACTGTGCCACACATCTTACAACAGAAGATAACCGAAGATAACATAACAGAAGATTCACAGAAGATAACAGCTGCAGATATGCTTTGCTTTTCACCATAAACTACTTATCCTATTTTTGCTCCTTCACATGACTAGGGAGACCCTCACAGCTTCTAAGGCTGAGATACACCTTCCTTCTTAGCTGTGTTCTGCACAACACAGATGGGCTCTACGCTGCTGTGGTCACTGCTCACAGAGCACGCAGCGAGCAAACAGGGCTTCTGTGTGCCCAAGTGAGGCCGCAAGTGTCTGCAGCTTGTAGGTCCCCTGGAACCAGTGAAGCCTCATGAAAGAATTCCCAGAAGAGGACCTGACATTCTTATAATACTGCCAAAAGCCACTGTCAGGGGGAATGTGGCAACTCAGACTGAGCTGTGCAAAAAAGCGTCCATGCAGGTGACCAGCTGCAGGGGGAGCCTTCCCCTGGCACTTGTTCCAATAGGAGGCAGCGACAGGTCCAGGAGCACTCCTCTCTTGTTTGGATCATTAACCATTTGCATCAAGAAGTTACCAACGCACTGGGGGAAGCTCCTGGACTGCAGCTGGTTGGCTGAGTAGGCCTTCCAGCAAATACCTGGGTAGTTAAAATCCCCCATGAGAACCAGGACCTGTGACTGTGAGGCTGCTGTTAGCTGCCTGTAGAAGGCCTCGCCAACTTCCTCATCCTGATCAGGCAGCCTGTAATAAACACCCTCAACTCTATCACCCATGATAACCTGTCCCTTGATTCATACCCACAAACTCTCAGCTTGCTCCTCACCTGCCCCTGCACAGGGCTCAAGACATTCTATGGACCTCATCAAGGCCAACTTTGGCCTTTTGAAGCAATTGCTAGGGGAAATCTCATGGGACAGGGTACCAGAAGGTAAAGGGGGCCATGACAGTTGGTTAATAATCACAGACCACTTCTTCCAAGCTCAAGATCAGAGCATTCCAGTGAGAAGGAAATGGAGAAAGGAAGCCACATGGTTAAGTAGGGAACTGCTGGGCAAACTGAAGTGGAAGAAGAGAGTCTACAGAAGATGGAAAGAGGGGCTGGCCACTTGAGGGGAGTACAAGACTGTGGTCAGAAGATGTAGGAAGACAACTATTGGGGACAAATACTGGGGGACTTGAGAATCTCCTCTACAAAGAGAGACTGAGAAACCTGGAGTTGTTTAGTCTGGAGGCGACTGAGAGGAGATCTTATCAATGTGTACAAATACCTGAGGGGTGGGTGTCAAGTGGCTGGAGCAAATCTCGTTTTGGTCAGCAGCAATAAGACAAGGAGCAACAGCTACAAACTGGAATATAGAAGGTTTCCCCTCAACATGAGGAGAAACTTCTTTACAGTGAGGGTGACAGATCACTGGAATAGACTGCCCAGAGAGGTTGTGGAGTCTCCTTCTCTGGAGCCTCTCATAACCCACCTGGATGCATTCCTGTGCAAACTACCCTAAGGGATCCTGCCTTGGTAGGGAGGTTGGACTTGATCTCTGGAGGTCCCATCCAACATCTAAGGATCTGTAACTAGGAAAGCTAGCTCCTTGGAATTCAACCTTGCAAGGGAGGACAACAGAAAGGGCATCTTCAAATACACTGCAGGAAAAACTAACACTAGAGGAATGTAGGTCCACTGCTGCATGAGGTGGGTGCCTTGGTGACAGATGTTATGAAGAAGGTGGAGTTACTAAATGCCTTCTTTGGTTCCATCTATACTGATGGAAATTGCCCTCAGGGGCCCCAGACCCCTGAGATGCTAGAGAAAGACATGACAAAGGAGGATTTTCCTTGTTTGATGAGGACTAGTTAGGGAGCAGTTAAGTAATCTGGACATCCATAAATCCATGGGTCCTGATGGGATGCTGCGGTGGCAGGTCAAAACAGGCCCAGTACAAACCCTGGCATGTCCAGGCATGGTGCCCCCTGCCCTTTTCCGGAGTGGGGAGATGCAGGGGAGAGGAGAAAGAGGCCTGGAACCAAGAAGCTTAAGGATGAGGGATTGTACAGGCATCATGAGAAAGATGTTGGGGTGCTTGATTGTATCCTGAGAAGGGCAAAAAAGCTAGTGACGGGGCTGCAGCACAAGCCCTGTGAGGAGAGAGTGAGGGAGCTGGGGTTGTTCAGCCTAGAGAAGAGGAGGCTCAGGGGAGACCTCACTGCTCTCTACAACTACCTGAAGGGAGGTTGTAGCCAAGCAGGGGTTGGTCTCTTCTTTCAGGCACCCAGTGACAGAACAAGAAGACACAGTCTCAAGCTGTGCCAGGGCAGGTTTAGCCTGGATGTTAGGAAGAAGTTCTTCAGGGAAAAAGTGATTGGCCATTGGAATGGGCTGCCTGGGGAAGTGGTGGAGTCACTGTCCCTGGAGGTGTTTAAAAGGAGGCTGGATGAAGCACTTAGTGTCATGGTTCAGTTAATTAGAAGGGATTAGGTGACAGGTTGGACTTGATGATCTCAAAGGTCTTTTCCAAAGTGGTTAATTCTGTGATTCATTTCCATTATTTCCACATACAAGTACATACTGCAGTCCATGATTTATCTCAGCTCAGAGAAAACAAAATTAGAAACACACAAGTGTAAGACATCTGTGTGACAGCCAACACAGGTTTTGCATTTCCAAAATCAGATACTAGAATTGTCAGTATTTGACAGACAAGAATTCTATGTTAAATGACCTTGACTGAAAACAATTAAAGACACAACCCTGACAATAGAACCAGAGCAATCAGGAACCACCATGTCTCAGGAAAAAAAAAAACACTCTAGCAAACATCTGGTCACTAGTACGTTTTGACAAACTATAATATTGGAATGCAGAGACATAGTTACTACATGCTTTTAATTCTGCCATTTGACCAGAAGCCACTATATTGTGAGATGTTCAATACATGTACTCTAGTAAATGAACTTCTTTAAGGAAGTCAGTTGTTTTTATCACTACATCATGAGTTGAAACAGCAATCACTCTCATGCATTCTCATATAATCTGCTTAACATTAGCTTTCTCCTCTTCTGTAGGCTAAGGTAAAAAGAGAGGAAAACCAATGCTTTTGATACACAGATTTCCACAAAGTACCAACAGTATTTTGTTGTTAAATATCTCATCTCCTTTTGGCTAAATGATTTCTGCACTATTGACTAAACCACCTTTCACCTCAACAAGTTTGCATTTGTCCAAATTAGGGTTCCATACAGAAAATGGTCACACAGAACACATTAAGACTGCTACCCAGCATTTAATGTATATTTAGTTGCATCCTTTCAAAGTGCACTGTTAAGCTTTAATCTGGAAAATAATTGCACTGCTGAAACAGTACCCATACATGCAACATGCTTGTTAGGTACCTCAATGGGTCCAACTTGAGAGTCTATGGAGATCTGTAGTTCTCTGATCTCTTTTAAAGTTGACATGGCTACTCTTATGTCATCCAGGTCCTTGATACTGCGATTTAACTTCTTGCCAGTTTCCTCTATAAAAGTGAAAATTGCTTCCATCTCTCTTCTGTACTTCTTATTACAATGACAGCCCAGCAAAGTCATCCAGGCTTTGGTTTCTGCTCTCAGTGCTAGCTTCAGATCAGCTAGAAACATTGAACAATGAATAGATATTTAGATATTATACATATATTTGGAGAGGCATTTTTAATCTTTGTTCAGTATGTGTTCTCTTCACTCCTAGTTCTGGTCCATCCACGTACAGAGAAGATAAAAATCACTTTGACAACTTTGAGCGGTTTGTGGGATTGCTTTCCTCCTAATTTTCTCAGAATATACTGTCTCTCCTACTAGAAAGATGAGGCTGGCCTCCACAGTTGTTAGTTTCTTTGTATATCTGTTGTGGAAGATCAATAGGCCTAAAACGTGTTCTGGTTTGTCCAGATATGTTCTGCTCTGAAGTGGTAAATAAGATGCATATATTTGTTTATGCATGGCCTGTGTTCTGCCCTAATATGGGTAAAAGCAAGCCCTAGCTCACCTAATATAGTCAAATTAGCAAACTGCCATTCTGACTGGGTAAGCTCTGTGGCCAAAGAGCCATTAGTCTCAGGCTGAAGAGATAAAAGAGATGAGCAGGTGAGCAAAACAGGCTCTACCATTATATTCATACTTATGGGCTTTGCCATGCCTGGCTGTATATTTGCAAGACATTGTGCCTGCCTGCACATCGTCCATCCTGGAAGTAGTCAAGACCAGGTCAGAGACTGTGCTAAACCCCCAGCTTCCTGAGAAAAGAGCCTGGGAAAACTCCAAAGCCTCTAACTTATTTGAAACCACAGACAGCAACCCCTCCATGTGCTTTGAGTACTGTCTGATAATATAATAAAGCCCCAGAAATTCAGAGAGACTATTTTGTGAGTAGATACTCTAAAAAGCCTCTTTGGAATTAAAAGTTCTGATTTTGTAACTCAATCCTACTGTGCTTTCTGCCTTAGCAGAAAGGAGTCCCTCGGGTCTCCCTAGAGGGCAAGTGGCATATTGGCCACAAGATTTCTCTTTCCAACTGTTTAAGTCATTCATATTTTTGCTGGTTTTCTTAAGTGTTCTAAATTGCCTCTTCTCCCTGTGTGTAAATATCCCAACTGTGCTTTTGAACATTGTAAACAAGTTCTTCTGGCAAGATTTAATATTAATAAACTATTTTCGTAGTTATTAATAATATTTGCCTGGATATCCAAATTAATAACCAATAATTCATTTTGTATAAATCCATAACAATATCATTACACACATTTCTGTCCTACACATCACTAAAAAAAAAGGGTTAATGCTTTCACATAGGTCACAAATATTGGTTAAAAACCATCTTAAAAAACCCTCAAAACACAGGAGGGCAGGGGAGGGAAGTAAGTGTTATCTTACATTTAACGAAATCAAATGGTTCATCAACCATTTAATTTTTATAAGTTTTATCTGTAGCATCACTGGAACCAAGTGACAAACATTTACATAGAATATTGAAGACTTGCTAAGTTGCTGCCCAGTTTTGCACAATCCAGTTCATTTCTCTGAATTTTTTCCATTAAATTTTCTTCAATCACAGTTCTCAAAAGATGGGTCAAAAATCAATACCAATACAAGTATTGCTTACCATTTTAGACTGATATTATTCCAAATGTGTTAGCTATTCATTCCCTTGTGTGTCTTCCTTTTTTACAGTGTGTCTTCCCATGCTTAGCTTTCTGGAAGCCTTTTATATACATATTAAATACCAAAACTACCTCACCTCTACTGAGTTTCAACAGCCAACTCGCTTCTTTTATTCTTTGCCTTACAATATAAATACAGATATTTGGTTGATGTTCTTTACTAATGAAGAAAACATTCTACTTCCTCAGATCCACTGCAAAATCAGCTGCATGCATTTCTTATAGCCCATCATAGTTTCCAATCACCCTTTCTGTTATAGTGATGTAAAATGCTTATGTGAAACTTAGGTGATGTGGAACCTCAGCTACAAAAAAAAGTAAAGATTTGAGGTCTGCCTTTCATGGAGGAAGAGGGAATCAGCAACAACATACATGTTTCACTTAACTGTATTAAATAGAAGGCTTTTCAACTGTCTCATTACATGCAGAGACAAGCTAAAAAGCAACAAATGTATTATCTTACTCCCTTAAAATATGTACCTACAGAAGTCAGTAACAGAAGGATAAGTAAACATCTATCATCCACCTCATAAATAGGCAGAAGTATTCAGATGGGAGAAGAAACTCCTGATGAGCCTCACAGATACCCTTGCAGGAGTGGTTTGTTTGCATGCATTTACAGCCAAAACAGGAAACAGCCATTCTCTCTCTTTCCCTTTCCCATCTTTAACCTAGTTCATCCATCCAAAACTAAGCACCATCTGTCTTTCCTGCAGGAATCATAAAGTATACGTCTCTAGAGAGAAGTGGAAAGCTGAATTCTACCAGTGTACAATGCAATAGCTCCCACGCAGATGTATTCAGGCTCAGAACTGATTTTCATCTCCAAGTCTTGGATATACAGGATTTCAGATTCAAATTCAGAGAGTAATGGGTTTCCTGCCATTAATTTATCAATAGTTTCCTTCTTGTCCCTCTGCCAGATATGGTGGTAACAACTAAAAATCTCCAAAGCTGTAAGAACTTCCTGAAACACATTAGAAGTTCAAAGAAAGATTCTTAGCATTATACATATAGCATACATATAATATCTTAGCATTTGCTGGTTAGAATACATTATAAACTCCATAGTGAGCAAGTTGTGTCACCTCACTAAACTATAGGCTGCTGGTAAACTTATACTAATCACATTCATTCTGTTACAGTATTTTCCAGTTAAGTAATTTCTTCAGTCAATAAAAATCAGTGAAAAGTAAAATGCCCCTTTAAGACTAGGATACAGTACTATCTACAGTACTTACTACAGCACTGTTGAGTTGAAAGACATCTGTGAGATCAAGTCCAACCATTTGATCTCATAATCCCACCACTACTGCTAAGCCACTACCACTAAGCTGTGTCCCAACGTGCTACATCCACACATCTTTTAAATACCTCAAGGGATGGTGACACTACCATTTCCCTGAGCAGCCCTTTCCAATGATTGATAACCCCCTTTGTGAAGATTTTATTCCTAATATCCAACCCTGAACCTCCCCTGGCACAAGCTGAAGACATTTCCTCTTGTCCTGCCACTTATTGCATGTGAGAAGAGACCAACATCCACCTTTCTCCAACCTCCTTTGAGGTTGATGTGGAGGGTAGTGACGTCTCCCCTCAGCCTCCTCTTCTGAAGACTAAGCAATATCAGTTCCCTCAGATGTTCCTCATCAGACTTGTGTTCAAGGCCCTTCACCAGCTTGATTGCTCTCCTTTGGGCAGTGAGGGGCACAAAACCAAACACCGTATTCAAAGTGTGGCCTCACCAGTGTGGAATTGAGTGAGACAATGACATTCCTAGATCTGTTTGCCACACTATTCCTGATACAAGACAGGAAGCCATTGGCCATCTTGGCCACCTGAGCATACTGCTGGCTCATATTCAGCCAACTATCAGTGCCTCCAGGTGCTTTTCCACAGGGCAGCTCTCAAGCCACTCTTCCCCAAGCAGTTCTCTTGCATGGGCTTTTAGCATGTGGGTGGATGAGGGTGTGAAGTTTTAGATTACTTGGGTTTTTACATTAGTTTCTTTACTATTTTTATTCCAGTTGTTCTTTCATTTTTTGTATTATTAAACACTCCTTATTTCAATATGAGGGGTTTTGCATTTTGCTCCAAATTCCTCCTTCCAAGCTTTCTGTGGGAAGGGGACATTTGTGCAGGTGGTCACATGGTGCTCAGCTGTGGCTGGTCTTAAAACCACAACAAAGGGATAAGTCCCATAATGACATAAAAAACACGGTGCTTGCAGGCATTTAAACCTGGCTAAATTATAAGTTTCCAATTAGTAAAAGTTGAGTATCAGAATGCCAACAAATATCCACCACTGCCATCTGCATCTTAGTCTTCAGCACGAGCCTATATGTCACTGTACTAGCCATGTTTTAGTACAACTTAAGTTACATGGGCTTTGCATTAAAAATTTCCATCTGACAAGGCTCCATTGTAAGGTTGAACTGATCTCAGAAGGAAAAGATGTAGATTTCCCCAAGGAAATACCAGTTCAATACCTACAATTTATTGAAGAGAGTGTAGAATAAGAAAAGGGCAAAGAAATTATGCATATCATCTTAAACTTCATAATAAGAAAAAAATCATGTTAACTTCATCAAAATTTTTATGTGAACAAAATTGCATTTAACTCACTGGGACAATTGCTACAAATTATATATAAAATACACATTGCTCAAATATACCTTGATATTTTTAAATGATATTTCACCAAATAAAGATAAGGGGTTTAGTCAGACTTAAGTTTTACTCCATGCAATATTCAAAACCTCTTTTTTTTTTTTTAGCAGAATACACTTAATTCATATTATACTTTCAAAGTATATTTGCAAACTTGCTGCCATATGATTCTCATCTACCATCCTACATTCTTCCATTCATATGTTTAATCAGTTTTAAATATCTACCCTTATGGCCTAAGGATATTAAGTTACACATCTTAATGTTAATTCCTTGCATAGTGGTACTAAATTAAGATCTTAATTGTCTTACCTTCTTTGTAGAATTAATAGCAGTGCTGAGTAAAGATACTAATTTAATAATTTCTTTGTTCTCTGAAACACTTTTGAAGTAGTTGTGGCTTTGCATTGAATCAGACAAACTGAGTGATGCTGTATCTGATACACTACCTGTAAAGGTAGATTCAAATATAAAAAGCAGTTTTAGGAGGGACATTGTTTAGGACAAGCAAATTTCTATAGACAAAAACTACTGTCCTGTTTTTTCAATAAGCATGCATTTCAAAGGTGTGTTCTCATTAATCAGAAAGGCAACTAGAAGTCTAGGTGGTCAGTATAACCAAGACAAATTCATAAACTTCTCTATCTTAGGAAATATGCTTCATCTAGGTACTCTGTCAAATTTGGAACAAGTTCCACTCCAATCTTTTGAACATAATCATTCCTTTTCTCTCATCCCTCTCCAAGGTTTATCCTGTACAGTTCACCCAGGTAATTTACTGCTATGTCAGCGCTGAACAAATCAATAAATATTTTTATTTCTGAAATAATCTGGGGAAGATTATGACTGACAAAAGCTCAAGCTAATACTAAATCTGAGAAGATTGTTATAGTTAGTCCTCATTAGGAAAGAAAGGTAAAAGGAAGGTACATTAGTTAGAAAATGCACACAAGATTGAAATTACTACCATGTATTATTACATCTCAAGTAAGAGAAGGTCTTCATCTTGAAATAGCAATTTCACTTCTTAACCAGTCCAAGTATTGCTTCCCTACTTTTTAGATGCATATGAGGGAGCTAATCTAGAAAGACTCAATATATTTCGGAAGTACCTGAAGTACAAGGTAGAACAATTAATTTGGCTTGATTTTAAACCATTTCAGACAAGAATCACAGACCTTCAAGATCACTGAGGCAAATCATCAGCCTAACACTGACAAGTCCTCAACTAAACTATATCCTTAAGCACTACATCTACATGACTCTTCAATACCCCAGAGATGGGTACTCCACCACTCCCAGGGCAAGCCATTATGATGCCAGACAACCCTTTCAGTAAAGAAATTTTTTCCAGTATCCAACCTAAACTTCTCCTGGCACAACCTGAGGTCATTTCATCTTGTTCTATCACTTGTTACTTGGTTGAACAGACCAACCTCCACCTCTCTATAATATCCTTTGAGGTAACTGCAGAGTGATAAGTTCTCCCTTCAGCCTCCTTTTCTTCAAACTTACCAATCCCTATTCCCTCAGTTGCTCCTCATAAAACTCGCTCTTGAGACCTGTCACCACCTTTGTTGCCCTTTTTTGACAAAAAAAAACGCCAAAAACCCAGCAACCAAATATACCACCTTAGATTTTCATTTTGAAATTCATGAAATTTTGTCAGTGACATGGACAGAGGAATGGAGTGCACCCTCAGCAAGTTCGCAGATG
>VWZE01010841.1:0-32445 GCA_013396675.1 Eubucco bourcierii
CTTACCATTCTATGATTCTATGATTCTATGAACTAAGCATAGACATCTAATAACCAAGTGTAAGTATGTTTCTAAAATGCCCAAAATGCGATTTATAGCAAGGATTTAAAACCTTGACCTCTATCTCTCTATCCCAGACAGAGATACACTTCCAAAAGCCCTCACTTCTCCTTTTCCCCTTTGCCCATCCTGATTTGACCCCCGTTGCCCCAAACGAGCACTTAACCCCCTGCAGGCATTGGTACGGCCCGGAGCGTTGCTATGGACTCGATGCTTAGGCGCCGGTCCCGCGTGCTGTCGCACTCACTGCTGCCGCCGCGTGGCAACAAGCAGGCACTGCTCGCTGGCCTGTGCCAACTGCAGCGCTCTGTGTTCGGAAAAGGCACTTCCGTCCCCAAGCCGTTTCGTGGATTCGGGTTGAGCCTGGCCAGACAAGACGCAGCAGGTTCTTAATATTTAGGCTTGTTTCCCAGTGCCTCCTAGTATTACACAGTCACTCCTAAAGACTTAGGACCTGACTTCTAATTTCCCTGCTTACGTATGTGTCACAATAAGCATTCTGTGCACAGAAATAGAAATGTATGGAAGTGTAGATTGGAATGGGAATTAATTTATTTCTTTAACACCTGAAGTTCTGGTACTTCTCTTGGAAGTGGAAGAATGAGGCAAAGGTTAAAAGGACTGGAACTGAAGAAATCTAAGATCAAACCTTACCTATCTATAATACGTTAAAGAAATTAGCATGTATTTGCAGATGTTTATTGTTACTTCTTCCATCTTCCTGCTTCTGATGGGAGGGCAATCTGTGGCACAAGGATGCATATCAGGTGAAGAACTCTGCAATTTGCAGAAAGCAATAGTTCTGCTTTCCTCTCTGCAGCTGCACCAAGGCCTTGCTCAAATTGCAGATTTGTGTGTTGGCATAGTTATTTCCAAGCACACCAGCAATTTCCTAAGCCAGTTATTTTATTTAAATTGTGTTAAGACATCTTGCTTTACACATTTTGCTTCTTTGATTGCTACTAACTGAAGGGATACTTTCTTTTATATTGCTTGTGCCACTACTTTAAACAACCTAAATGTTTGGTCAAAGTCTGGACAGGAATTTCTACATTTTACTGAAGGGGAAACAGATGATCTCTTACAAACCACTAAACTAGATCCTTTAACACCTCGTGGAAGTATACATTTGCCCAAGCTGCTCTCAAAAAGTATTTGCAGTAAGCAACAAATACTATAGTCAGTAAAGAATCTGTCTCACAAATGAAGCAGCAGGACATTCAGCATAGTATCTTCAGCCTAATCTTGCCTCAGTTATTAACTTGTCTGCCAAGCCTCAGCTAAAGGAAGCAATGCCATGGGTAATTGCTTTTTAGTGAACTTCCTTTCTGGAAACCCACCAGACAAAAAGAGGAGCAATTACCTTGGCCTTCTCCTTGACTCAGAACAGCAAGAGATGCTGCTGGACACTGTGTGCTGCTGTACACACAGCTGGGCTGGATCTCTGTCAGTCCTCTTTCCACTGTGTAGTGGGAGGAATGGGCCTGCAAGCTCAGCTCTGAGCTTCAGATCATGGCAGAGGAAGGAAAAAAGAAAACAGAAAGGTTACAGTGCTACCTTCTGATAGCCATCTGTCCTAAATGATATCACCACCTGCTTCCTATCTGTACAGCTGTAAATCCCTCACTCCACCCACTTCGCACCACAGTATCTGTCTATCTCACCACACTTAAGGACACACATTACCCGGGTAGGCATCCTGGTACAGGTGCCACAATGCTTCCTCTTAGGAAAGTGAATTAGTCACATAGGCTACATTCCTGTGAGATAAGAAAATGTGTGGGATTCCAGTAAAGGATAAAGTAAAAACAATGTGATTTTTCAGGAAGGCTCAATCAGATGCGTTGGAACCGAGTTCTGCAAAAGCAAACTCCAGACCTGAAATTAAGTATCTTCCCTCTGCAAGCCTTCCTTGCCTAGCATATGGTTTTGCTTACAAGCCTGTAGACACTCAAAAAGTTAGCATCTGGCCAACTGAAGTAGCGCAGGCTTGATCTGATGTGTGATCCTGATACATGCGTAACAAGGCAGAAGGAAAGTGATTTCTCTGAGAGGTACTCAGTAAGTTGATGCCAGTCAGAAACTGATCTCATCCCAGAGCACATGGGCACAGTGGGGCTGTTTGTCCACTTGAGTTCAAGCTTGAGACCCTTAACTCACCTATCGGATAACCAGAAGAAAGCAAATAGATATTGGATCTGATTGGTCGTTAGTACCATGACATGTGGACTGAAAACTTCAGATAACCAACAATGGAGCAAAGGTAAAGCTGATTGTTTCTTCCACAAGTATCAAACAATAGATAACCTCTGAAGAGTTGTTCCAGTGTCTTTCACTCTAGGGTTTTGTTTTGTTTTGTTTTGAAGCAGAGGTATTGACAAAATTCGCTTGAAGTATTCAATTCAAATTCAGTCATGTATGTATTTCTATAACAGGAACGCCTGCCGTTTGCTAAATAAAAAAGCACTAGGTGATTCTCAGCGCAGATCAGTCCAATTCCATTGAAGTTTCAGGAGTTGATGTCAGGAAAGAAAGGAGTCTGCTTATTTGGGCTCCACCCATAGATGTGGTTAGTGAGCTATTGAACAGGAGGTTAGACCTGTGATTCCTTCAAGCTTTAACTTTTGGAGACACGATGTCTGAAACTTGCCAACTAAACCTCCTGAAAAGCCAAACATGAAGACACTTTCCCTGTGTTTCATGACTGCTTCGATTGCCAGCACTTCAGCCTCTGAGAACAGAGTAAATACTTTCAATAGCAGGAGTTCAGAAGGTTTAAAACTACCGGTAAAATCCACTTAAACTTCCAGTAACGACCATTTCAAGTGACAGATGAAGCTTTAAATTATTCTTATTTTATGTGTACCAACTGCTCCTAGCTCACCATCGGGTAGAGCTTGCAGCTGGTATCCTTTGATGACTTCTCAGAAAGCAGAGTAAAGCTTTCCAAGTGGCCTCCCAAACACATGGTAATTTTAAAGTGCAGAGTGAATTGATGTTCATGGCCTGCTTCTTTGTAGCAATAACTCTTCGTTTGCACTCTTTTTTTGTTTTTGCTTTGGTTTTGTTTTTTTAACCTAGACTCCAAACTCTTCGAGGTGATTCCTCTGATAACAAACCTTGCACTCTGATAGTCACTTGGTAAACAGTCACCTCCTGCCAGAAGAGACTGAGTCTTTTTCTGGGAGATACACAGCAGTGCCCTACAGGTTGGTGGGGAGAAAATCAAAAGAGTAGAGGGCACCTAAACTGAAAACAAGTCGAAAAGGAAGTATGCTGTAGAAGTCTCATCTGATAATTTCAGACTGGTGAGAACCTGAAGAATTTCTGCATTTTTCCTACAGCAAATAGCATTTACTTTTGTTGGTTTTGTTTTTCTTTTCATGTTCCTATATGGTTTATCTCTCATCTGGTAAAAATTGCGTGGACATTAGGACGCTGGAAGAGTTTTGGAGAGCTGAGAAAACAGGGTTATTCTGGCAATGCAAAGGAAAGCTACAGGCAGAGTTTGGGTGAACATCAGTTGGAGGAGGCAGACATGTACCAGGACAGGCAGAACCGGTTCAGGGGGTGAATGAAACCTGAGGTGTTGCTGAGCAGAAAANTTTTTTTTTTTTTTTTAAGTTAAATTGCTTTTTTCAGTCAATAGTGATAGGATGAAGATGGAAGGTGTCATTACAAATGAAGTGGGCTGGAGAAAGTTGAGATAACAAGGAAAGAAGCAGACTAGGAATCTCAACAGTCCACCTTGATCTCTGTTATTGTTAATCACAAAGAGCTTCTGCTAGTGCCTGGCCAGGTCTTGCTGTAAATAAGCAGAGTGCTCCCCAAAGACAGCGGACACCGAACGCAGCCTGAACTTCTGAACGATTAGGACAGAGCGCAGTCTTAGTAAGCTACTGAATATTAAGTAAGCTACTGAATATATACTGAATATACTGCATATATACTGAATATAAGCCCAGAGAAGTCAAGAACCTAATTTAAATGAACATACAGTGTACGTTGTGGGGGTACATGTAAAGGGAGACAAGCAGCAGGCAGATCGGGAAGACTGTAAATTCCGGAGCACCTCAGCCAGTGGGGAAAGGGGGAAGGAAATTTGCATCGGTGGATTTAGGATGAAAGGGAAGCTGTGCCTTCCGGCAATTTGAGAGACCCCATAGGGATTTTTGTCTGCTGGAGTTACCCCTTATTCGGCTGAAGTTTTACAGGACTCCTGTCTGCACCGTGAGCGTTAAGCTCCAGCAGCAGGCCAGTTCTCCTTACAATAGCAGCATTCAGCCGCCATACAACCAGCGCCTGTTTGTAGGCCACAGCTTCCCCTTACCGCTAAGTAGCATTAGTGTCCTTTATAATTAACTCACTCTGAAAGCCATGGAGCCCTTCTCTGCTGTGGTCACCGGTAGCTGGAAACTACACTGTTTCCCTTTGTGATGCTGTCTGTGATAAAGCAAAAGAGAGATTATTCCCCCATTTCATTTAGTGACAGGTAACTCTGTAAGGCTGGGGTTTTGGCAGAGATGTGCCCCTTCTGTAAACCGGGTTGGGATGTAAACGGTAGCAGTAACATAGTAAGGGGCACGTTTGGTTAAGGTAGCATGCTTTAAAAGCCATATAACTCAGGCAAATACACTGGGTGCTGTGCTTCGTTGCTCTGTTGGAGTAGGACCATCAGACAGAGGGTCTGTCAGAAGTGCTTCTGGCGCAGAAGTAGGGCTTGCTCGTTGGCTTCTTCAGCAGTGACCCTGCACAGCTTTACAGCCTGTGAACAGGACAACCAAGAGCTCTCTGGAGTGGAGCAGGAAAATGTATATCGAATTCCTCTAGATGGCACAGCACCTTGACGAATCTGGGAGTGAACATGCTGTCAGCAGATGGCAAGAGCCAGCCAGCGTCCAGCGGTCTCCTGAGAACGCTTTTCCTGCTTAATTGTGGGAAATTGTTCTAATTTCACCCTGACTCTGGAGTTCCTTCTTGAGGCAAAAGGAGCTGTTATGTCCAAAGCCTTGCAGGACATGTAGGCTTTGTGCTTTCTATTCTGGGAACTCACAGAGGGATGGGGCATATCCCACTGGTGGTTATGCGCTGTGGAAAAGCTGAAAAAGATGACTGAGGAAAATTTGAGTTGTGCTTGATTCTTCTTATTCTGCAGCATACTGGGATTTTTGTCTTACTTTTTAAACAGCTGCATGCTTAGGATTCAGCAGTCAACTGCTATTTGGTCAAGTTCCTTGCTCTCCAATACAGGGTTGGGTTAGTTTATTTTGGTTTTTTGATGGTTTTTTGTTTGTTTGCTTCTTGGTTTTGGTTTTGGGTTTTTTTTTTTTTTTTTTTTTTTGGGAATTGTTTGGGGGTTTTTGTTGTTCTGGGTTTTTTCATATTGGTTTGTTTGCTTGTTTGGGGTTGGGTTGGTTTGTTTGTGGGGAAACAGCTTTTACGAAGCCACTGAGTGACATTGGTGTCCTCTAACAGTAGGCCTGTGAGAGAGCTACCAGGTGGTTCCTACAGAGCTACAAGCCAGGTTGCGCCTTGAGTTACTGTAGGAAAGCTGCCAGACCAAGCACATCCAACTTGCAATAACATGACCTTTCCAGTGCCAAATGCACTTGCAGTGCTTTGCTCAGCTTGTAAGTCTCATCTCTTTTCTCTGAAGCTACCATTTCACTTTTAGGAGAGGACCACAAATTTCTTCAACTCTCACCTTCCTAAACCACACACATTTCTGATGAGGAGAGAAGAGCTGAGGTTTTTTAACTCATCTGAGGACAAATTCCAATGCCAGAATTTCTTGGATTTGTTTCTAACCCTGGTTGGCACCTCTGCCACTCCACACCAGTAAGCAAGCAACTTCTTGTATCTCCTATAAAAGTCCTAGAGATCAGTCCTAATTAAACAATAAGCAATGTTTTATTTACCCCCAGCAAACTCCTCAGTAGGCTTTGTGCCTCCCTAAATATTTTGCTTATAGTTAAAACCACAATAATCTAAGGGAAAGGACCTAAGCCTTACAGTAAATGGACTGAATTATATGCACAGTGATGCAGAGCACAGGAGATTTACAGAAAGCTGAGCAAATTGAGATATACACCACAGAGGAAAGTACATTTCCCTTGACCACACAGTACTCATCAAAAGATAATGAATATGCAAATTACTTTTGACATGCACGGAAAGTTGCAGGCCCAGATTGCAGAAGCTGTATTGGAGCAGCACTTCCCCCCAAAGTCACCTTGGCTGCTTTGCTGGGCTGAGCATGTGTGTAAATACAAACGAGCAAACTGCTGCTCGCCAAGGCCACTGCTGTTCCTCAGCACACCAAAGGTTATAAATCCCTTCTAGCACACTGTGCTTGCAGCACATGGAGGGATCTTAACACAGAGTATTTTTAGATGTGGTATTTCTCAAGACATGATGGATTTGGGATCAAACCCAGGCACAAATTGTTAGTTTGTGATTGTGTTGGCTTCCTTGTGAGTGGCAGACTGCGTGCAAGCTGAAGTGTGAACCAAGATAATCTTGCTGATTGTTTCTAGTTTACGCTGGTCACTTAATTTGCTCTAGATGTGCTGCTGCACAGGCACAAAGAAGACCAAGAAAACACATGCTAGGCAGGAGGAGTGGTGCAACTAACCGGAGTCTGTCTACTTTCAGCAGTTGCAGTGTTTGAAGACTTCGAAGTTTAATGTATATAGTCCTCTCTTTGGGTCAAAACCACGTTTCCATGTGTGCTTACAGCTTGTAACTTATAGCGGAGTCATGCATTTCTCTGTATAGTCTGTTGCTGTCTGGTTGTATAGAGCTGCATCTGCTCTAGCTTTTTTCCTTACACCCCAGATGATAGTATGAGTATTGGTAATCAGAAAGCAGCTATGCACTAGAATTCCTGGCACTGCCTGTTTTAAATCTTAGAGGGAGATTTTGTACAAAATGAGTCGTTTACACTCACACATTCTTTGTGCTCTGCAGCCACCCAAGTCCCTGCTCTTTGATCTCCTTTCTCAGGGTGTTTAAAATAAAAAAGAAAAAGGGAATGTCTCTGCTTCCAGCAGAACCGCATCAGTCTTGGCAACAGCAAAAGTTTGTGGGGAAAAGCATGTGTGTTTGGCAAAGTGTAACGATGCCATCCTCCTGTTGTGTGTGCTCCTGCTTTCTGTGCACTGCTCCCAGTAATTCTGAGAAGCAAGGGGCAGCTTCATGTACATGCTCTGTTTTGCATCCAGGATTGCCCAGGTTGCATGCATGAAGCCAGCCTATGGCTCTAGAGAGCTCAACCTGTTGTGCCTCTGGCTTATGAAAGGGACATGGGGATTTAAAAACAACACTTCTGTCAGGAAGCTTTGCACCTGTTATTGCCATAAATGACAGCTCACATCACCCGGGCAGGCCAGTATACACTCCAGCAGCCATGTCACGGGCTGAATCAGCCCATGCCAGGCTCTGATGATTGAACAGATGGTTTTCAAGCCTCATTTGTCTCTACTTGTTATGAACTTCTGCCATGTACAGCTCAGATAGATCATACAGCCAGGGCTCAGTGGCTTCATTCAGAAAGGAGCTAAGCACACAGCAACATGACACGGTAGGCACCAAGAGAGCACTGTGCCTGGCAGGGTGAAGTCACTAATGCTGTGTACGTGGGAGGGCTAAGTCGTTAATATATGTAAATGTAGCAGCAGAAAGGAAAACAAAATGGCCAGAGGCGTGCTGCTTTGGCATAACTTTGTCTAGAAAGGAAAGAAAGTGATACTGAAGTCTGCTGGAAAGGTTGTTCACCAGCAAAGTGGCTAGGACAGGGAATGTCTCTGTTTTGTGTTACCTCTTTCTTGCCCGGTCTTTAGCCATAGCATAGTAAAATGGATGAATAACCATAACTCTGTCCCAATGCACATTTATAGTTTAAATCCTGTGCTAATCCTAGCAGTGCAGCCTGTTGTACCTGAAAGGAAAGAAGGGGGAAAAAACCCAACCCTGGCTCCAAGCTAAACAAGACTTTCCTCTGGAAAGGTAATTAACAGCTGGTCTCCATGGAGGCTTTATCATAAAATCAATACTAGCCAGTTCTGATTTCCCTTGTTCTTCTTTACTTTCTGCTGCTTTCATTGTTTATAAAAATGTTTGTGGGTCTGGGTGTTGGACTTTCATTGGAAAAATGAGGCTAAGAGGGTTCTGTCAGCTGAACAGCAGCTTACTGCATGAGATCAGGTAACCATGCTCTGCATAGAGATTTTGGCAAATCTTTATTTCAGGATTTTGCTCTACCTTCATTGTCCTGAGCTCTCTATTACGAGCTGCCAATTTTATCTTTCGTGCACCACAACAAAAATCATACCAAAATTATGACTTTCGTTGATTTTAACCTAAATAATACAACATAAACCATGGCTTTTAAAAAAGACTACAACAAAAGCAGCTACCCTTAAGGGTAAAACCAGTGGCAAAGTGGAAGACAGAGATGTTTCTATAGTTGTGCTCTCTCTAGGATCATCTGGAAAAGCTTTAGAAACCTGGAATGGATTAAAAAACATCATAAATAATGAGAACTAGTAATCACACAGTTAAATGTACACATTCTATCATAAAGAAAAGGGACAGATGGACATTTATTGAAATGAGGATATTCTAACAAGAGAGGAATCGTGCAAGAAAGTCCACAGACTGTCTGTTAAATGGGTGTTTCAACCAGATCAGATGGTCTTCTAGAAGTCTCATCATGGGTAACACAAAAGTGGGCCTGATGTGGGAATCACTGGATAAATTTCTCTGGCCAGCGTTACGAAGGAGGTTTGATTAGATGTAGAGTGGTTTTCTACTGACCATAACCACACCAGCATTTTGAGCTGCTAGCTACCTGGTACAGTCAGCATGGCTTGTAGCTCTCTTTTCATACACCTTCTGAGAAAAAAGGACTCTTTCTCAGATAGCTTGCACTAAGACCACAGAGGACTCAGAAATTAAGTCTGATTTCCCATGCCTTTCTAGATTAGCTAACCTCTTGTTACCCTTCTCGTTACCCTTTGCTTGGCTTTTTCAGTTCTCATTTACTGTGACCTTCAGGGCTGTAATAAGAAGGGACTTGAAAGTAAAGTGTGTTCCCCTATCTGTTGGCTGCATCCCAAGAGTGCAGAACTGCCTGGGAACATGGACTTTATGGAGTACCAGGGTGTTAAATATTTATTATATAATGTGCAACCTACACAACATAAAGGCCTTCTTTCTCTCCTGTCCTTCTTCCCAGGTTTTTTTTTTTTGGGTTTTTTTTTTTTTTTTTTTTTGTTTTTTTTTTTTTTAACCCCTAATAAACTCCCTGGGCTACAAACAGGAAAAGAAGAACTCAAGGTGAACACTGCTGCTCTTAAAATCATTGACAGGGAACAAAGTGCTGCCAGCAGAAGGATACGAGGAGGACTTCTTTTCTCATACAGTGCTCTGGATTTTTTTCCTATGGATTCTGTATTGGTTTTTCCCCTTACTGTTTGTAACAAAATGGGGAAATGAGATTAAAAATTCAATACTGAATGCAAACAGACATTTAGGTTATACTTTGTTCAGCAGTGCTTCATGTTTACTTTACCGATATAACCTTTCCAGACATTGGCCATTTCTGGTATGATAAATAAATACTATCTTTAAAATAGAAGCCTTACATCACTGCATATGTAACAGATCTGAAAACACAGACACCTAACAATCACCATAAAGAAGAAATAGCCATTTACAGGTACTGAGATGCCTATTAAGCCATGAGCTTTTATACTTACAGGAAGACAGAGAGTGAGAACCTGTTGACCTAAAATCACATATCCATAAAATTTCATCTCCGTGGATTGATAGAAAGTGGAAGTTCTTTAAAGGCTATGTTAGATTTTTCTTAGAAGTTTGGATACTTCTTTATCTTACTTTCTGCTTTCAAAATAAATAAAATCTGTTTCCAGAAATAATGAAGCAAATGCACCTCTGTCTAGACACATTTTTGCGTGTTGGAGGTAAAAATAGTAGTTAATCTGAACCAGGCATGTACAAGGATATCCAGGTCAGGGTTTGACATGTCACTATACAGGATAGCACATTGGAATGGAGGCTTGGACCAAGACTCGCTGTGACAAATGAGCAATCTTCTCTTACCACCTACCCTGGTTTCCAGGCTCATTTCATCCCAACATTGTCATTCAGGGGTTTTAATTGTAAGAAACACAAAACATCCACAAAAGTATTTTCTAAAGTCAATGAAAAGATATTTTGGGAATTCAATCCAACTGACTTCCTGTGATGCACAAATGGTTAGAAATCACCAAGTTTCTCTTTCAACTCTGTAAATCATAGGGGTTTTATTGTAAGTTCACCTCCAAGCGCTCGAATTTGCAAGATTTAAAAGCTTTTCTCTAATCTCAAATTATTGTTTAGCTGCATATAATATGTAAGCACTTCTTGCAACACTACAGGCGGAAAGCTAGAACAGCCACAGCAGTGGTTTGTAGTGTAAATATCTTTGGCTAAGCAGGTACCTTCTACAGGTGATGAGTGCGTAGCTGATTTTTTTAATTATCTGGCCAAACCCACAGATGACTATTCAAATGAAATTCTAATTAACGAGAGATATAGCCTAACAAAAAGACTGAGCATAGCCATCTGCAGATCCCACATATAGAAAAAGGATTTCTTACTTGCTGTAATAAAGTGACTACTCCATATACATTAACTGTAAGGGGTAATGAATTTTCCTGTCACAGAAAGGATGTCTTTGCTTCCATGTCTACTGAAACTGTTATCTTTTTCTGGTGCAAAACTAATTTGTGTCCTGTTTCACGCCAAACTCTGAGAAGCAGATGCTCTTTTGGAAGTGACAGGTTCTTTATTTTTAGAATTTGAAGTGTTATGCAGAAAGAGATTTTAGATTTTCAGTGTGTCACTAGTGGCTGATCTTTCAGTACAGCCCTTCTGTGGTAGATACCTGGGCCAGAAGCAGCTCTGCTGCCTAGACCCAAATCTGTTCAGATGTGAAGTTTGCACTTTGATCAATTCCTCATCAGTTTTTTGGAGTCTTTGGCCTTCACCACCAGGGATGAGATGAGGCTGAAAACATTAAAGGGCAGCATAGAATTGTTGTAATTCTTCTAGTGACAGCCAAGTTATGAAAGGAATATGATTGCAGGTGGAGCAAAAACAAATAAAGGCAAAGCACACATTTTTAGCTATTGGTTCCTTCTCATGATTGTCCAAGAGTACCTTTAAAATCAGCCTTTTGTTGATTCTTGTGTGAAGGAGCTGGTTTGAGAAAGGCTCGGGCTGCTCCAGTTGTAAATCTGATTCATGCCTGAGGAGACTTTTTCCTGCATCTTATAGCCTTGTCACATCACACAGCTGTAATATCTCTGTGCCTGTTAATGTTTCTGTGTACCCTTCTCAGAGCTGCTGTGACTGCAGCTTTAATGGGGTAGATATTATTTGTTCCTTATTCAGGAAGTGAATTTGTGTTGAAATCCATGTGGTGTTGCCCTGAATAGGAGCAGGGTAGTATGTTTGTTAAAGTCTGACTGAAATAGCACTCAAATTAATGGGCAGTCTTTGGCTGACTTCCAAGGGCACGCAGCCAAGTGGTGCAAAGATGCGTGCAGAGTAGGACGCATCCTCAGCTACGGCACCCTAAGTCACCGCGGGTACCCGAGGTCAGTGGGCCTATGTTAGCTTGTCCCAACAAGCCAGTGTGGAGATACAGGAAGAAAATGCCTTACATGAGGAGAGAGTTTGTAAGGGCACACAGGAAAATAACTGGAATTGTGGGCAGACAGTAAATAAGTTCATCAACACTTAACTGTGAAGGAGAAAATAATACCTCCAGTGGATTATTTTCAAGCAGTTGTGTGCTGTCGTGTGGAAAGATGGGATATTTCCCTTCACTGTTCTGTGGCAGCGCTCACCCCTCTGGCCTCCTGGGACTTGCAGGGCTTTCTAAGACCAGTTCAGAATTCATCCCAGTGACTATGAGGGGCACATGCACAGCCTTGCACAGCAAGAAACAGGCAGTTTGGAATCACGAAGCCTCAGCTAGAAGGATAGTAGCTGTCGTATCTGTCAGGGAAAGGGATGTTCTGGGCTCTGAACAGCACCACTAGCGCTCAGTCTGTGGAAAGAATTGCATCTTCTAGCATGGACAAACTAATCATTTATTCAGTGGGATAGGTTCCTGAATGCCAGCAGGATGAAAAGAAGTGTGCAAACAAAGTAGTCTAACATCTGCTCTACAACCCTTTACATTAGCAAACCAGGGCAACTTGTGCTCAGACTTGTGCAGATTGCAGCAGGGAGAGCCACAAGAGCGACACTGACTTCCTCTCATGCCCGTGCAAACTGCACAGGCACAACTTGGTTCTGTTCCTGGTCACTGGCACACACGTCTAAATACACCACGTAAGAATTTGTTTGGCTTCCCAATTGTCACACCTGAGTACCATCCAATGATGAGGAGCTGGCAGAGGAAGCTGAGGCAGATGGCTTCTCAAATCATGACCTTCCTCATCCAAAGGTCCTCAAGTCCTTGTCTTTCTCTGGAAATCTGTCTGCATTTCCATTCACCAGCAAGGAATAAAGTACAATATGGCAACAACCATCTTATTCTCCTATGGCTGCTAAAACCTAAGGCCAAAGCCCATTCCCTTATTCCCTGAAAAAAGGGAAATGTGTTCTCTCCCACGCCTCCAGCAGGTCTTGTTTCAAACTCACACCTTCCTACTCTTTTTCCTCCAGCCTTTCCACTCCTTTTCCAGCTTTGTATAAACACTTCAAAACCTGTCTCAGCTTCATACACCAAGTGCACAGCAATGCCAGGATTGGCCAGGGTTATCAGCAGGAAGTCTCAAATCCTACACCAGATGGCTGAGAGAGTCTAGCAGCTCCTAGCAGTGGGGGAGGCAGAGGAGTGACAGTCTGACATGACTGTAAGGAAATATTTTTTTGCTCCACAGCACAGTTGTCTCACCATTTGCAGAGCTGCTAAGCCAGACAGTATGCTGCCAGAAGAAACAAACTCAGGGAAGTGAAGCAGGGAGCACCACTTCAGTCAGTGGGCTGGCTTCCTGCAAGGAATTTTCACTACTTCTCATCCAGTTGCTTTCCTTGCTTTAACGTTGGCTGTTGTGGAAGCAAGGGCTTCCTCAAGGAACATTGCTGGTTCTTCCCATATGTTTTGGAGATAAACAGAATGGTAGGATTAGGTGACTGAAAATGAACTCTGGGTGTTTGGGTTTGTTAGGGGTTTTTTTGTTTGTTTGGGATTTGGGTTTTGGTTTTTTTTTGCTTTCAGTGAATTTGGGGGTTGTTTTTTGGTGTTGATTTTGGGGGTTGGATTTTTTTGTTTGTTTGGTTGTTGTTGTTGTTGTTATGAGTTACTTGGGGGGTTGAGCATAGTTCTGAGCACTAGGAAAAGGGATTGATGAGGACAGCCATGGTTTTGCCTGTCCTTACAACAAGTGACAAAGAGGATAACTGCTTATATACTTCTTTTAATTCGGTTTTCAAAGTTTTGAAACTGCTCCCTCTCTTATTCATGTTAGCAAGACAAACTTGTGGCTTGTCCACACTATTTGATCTCAAATGAATTAAAGCAGACTGTGACATTCCAAAATACCTTTCTCCTTACACAGCAAAACCACTGTAAAACGTCAGCCCTTTGTGCAACTGGGTTGCAGAAACATAGGAAAGGTGCATGCACACTGCATAATGTACAGAAAAATGAGTTAGATGATAGATCCTTGCTGGTAAGTGGTTAGCCACAAAAGCTCACTGCCCACACAGGTGCCAAGCAGGGTGCACAACTTGGCACTATCTCAGCTCTGTTTGGTGTTGTTTATTGGCTATTTCCCTTCCTGCTCTACTGTAACGATGCAGCACGGATGTACCTTTTTAGGTTACTCATAACTCCAAACATTTAAAGTCACATTAGACAAAGAGGAGGGGAAGAGAAGTAAAATTTGTCCACTTCTGCAGATGATCTGGCTATGGTTGGCTGAGGTTGTGTCTGTCAGCAGCAAAGCTAGAAGCAGAAGCTCAGTCTCCAGAGTATTGGCCAGGCTCTGCGCTTGACCAGAAAGGTGAAAAACATTGAGGATGTCAAAGCTTCACTTCACAAGGCTGCTGGCAGAGACTGTGCTACAAAGCAAGGTCTTCCAGTAGATTCTTAAACAATGCTACCATAAAGCGGAAGCTATTCTTCCCTGGATCAGAGCTTCTCAATCTGACAATACATGTCAGATTTAACAACAAATTTAATTTATGTTTAGAAATAAACTGTCATTTAGAGCAGTTTGCATGATTAGGGGCTTTTGTTTGTGTTGNCTCTCTGCCCCAAGACAAATTCTCCAAAGTGACTGAGATCTCCATAATTCAAATGGATGTGCTAAGAGAACTAGAGATGTTTTCTCCTCAAGAAGTACAGTGCTGTGGCAGTAACATTAGTGGCACCAAGCTGAAAAGGTAAACAAAATGATGAAACATTTTGGAATGAACATTAATCAAAACCTCAGGGAACCTGGGGCAGGTTCAGAGCAGGATCTACGCTCTGCAAGTCGGACCCCTTCTGCCAACCTTGGCGTTGTTCCCATGTAGCCATATTGTGGTATTACAGATCATCTGACAAGGGATGGATGTCACACAAGCACAGCCAGGAAGAAAACTTATTTGTGCCCAGAAGACCATCAATTCACAATTCTCTTTTAAAGCTTGCCACTACATTCCTGTCTCTAGTGTGTAAGTGCCTTATACAGTGCTGAATCTCGGCAGTTTGGAACTGACTTTTCAGCATTCCATCCCTCTCTTCTACCAGGATTTCTCCACCTGAAAAATGTTAACTATGCTAAGATACATGTTCCTGCAGGGAATATCTTTAGTCCCTTACTGTATACTGTAAGCAACCTGGGAGACTTAGCATGCTGGAAGAGCAGGCTCTTGCCATGAAAAAGACATGTACTTCTCCCTGGTGGAGCAAACAGGAAAACAACCAAAGACCTGGAGTTCACCAGAAAATGTAGAAGCAGACCCCCAGACCTCTCCCTGTCTGTTCTTCCATAGATAAAACAACTCTTTCTAGGATCAAACCCCATGCTCAGTTTTCTTTCTATTCTCTGAATGTGATTGGCAATAGGTTTAAACTGGCAGAGGGGAGATTTAGACTGAGTGTTAGGAGGAAGTTCTTTCCAGTGAGGGTGGTGAGGCACTGGAACAGGTTGCCCAGGGAGGTTGTGGATGCTCCCTGGAGGTGTTCAAGGCCAGGTTGGATGAGGCCTTGAGTAACCTGTACTAGTGGGAGGTGTCCCTGCCTATGGCAGGGGGTTGGAACTAGATGATCCTTGAGGTCCCTTCCAACCTTACCATTCTATGATGTTCTATAAACCTTTAGGGACCATAAACCTTTTGGGACGGCAGCAGTTTGCCTACGTATCCAACCAGGAGAAAGGATATTTAGCCACCCTGAAATAATTTTCTTCCTTCACCTTTCAGTGCTTTTGCTAGACAATCAGAGAACCTAAGCTGTGTCATTTGATAGACACCTTGTGAAGACAGAACAAATAGCACATGTTCAATCCGTAAGCTGGGATAGGTTTACATTTGCATTTACAGCTGAAAACTCAACAGTTGTCCCTGAGGTAAGAGTCCTGGGGCTGTGAGAAAGGCAGATGTCAGGATCTTACTTGTAGTGAAGCACCCATTTAGGCACAGACCAGGAAAAGGAAAGGAAAGGAAAGGAAAGGAAAGGAAAGGAAAGGAAAGGAAAGGAAAGGAAAGGAAAGGAAAGGAAAGGAAAGGAAAGGAAAGGAAAGGAAAGNAAAGAAAAGGGAAGGGAAGGGAAGGGAAGGGAAGGGAAGGGAAGGGGAAAAGAAAGGGAAAAGGAAAAGAAAAGAAAAGAAATATACAGTCTTTGCAAGGCACTGCTTATCCATATTTATTTTTAAAACAGGAACGCCCTGAGAACACGAAATACAAGATATGGGAAGCTAGTCCTTATTTGACATTGAATGTGTAATCATTGTTATTTTCCTCTGGGTTGTTATTACGCATTTGATAGAACTTGTTTGTTTCTCCTTAAGCCGTTGCAACAACAAACAAGCAAAATTGTTACTACTGTTGCAGTAACAAACACAAAGAAATAAAAATTACTCATCCCATTTTAGTTAGCTAAATGAAGTTTGTGGCTAATTGCTTTTTTAATGTCTGTGGACCTGAGTATGATAGTTTTAGTGGGAGGAAGGAAATTACACAGTATATGACTGCTGATTAAATTATTATAATGCTCGTGGCAGGGAAACGAGCTTATCCTATAATAAGTATACCCAAAATATGCTGAGAAGGAAACCCACAGCTCTGAATGAGCTTGTTCCTGTTTGCACTAGGGGTTGTGGTTGTGGCTTACCAAGGTGAACTCAGGACCTTTACAAATGATCCAGCTGTATCCTTTTTTTGAAGACACAGGTGTAGGCTTCAGGTCCTTCAGAACATCCCAGGTGTCACGGAGAGCTTATCTATGAGCAAACCAATCTCTCTGGGCATGCTATAAAAGCAGCACAAGGAGGAGGACAGTGGTAGGGTATTTTTTGGTGTTTGTCATGCTTCTGGAAGCAAGCGTGATGGATTTTTGGGAGGTTCAGGTCAGTTTTGAGTAGGAGGAACTGTAATTTTAGAATTCCACTGATCTTTCTTATTCCCTTTGGCAACCCAGCACCCTTTCCTTATGGTCTGTTTTCCTGGATTACCTTATGGAGTGGTTCTGCTCACTAACTGGGGTCACATAAAGTTATAGACTTAAGCCTAAATCTCTCTAAAGTGTGAAGAGTTGATTGCTGGTACCGGTTTGCATTGTACCAGATGCAGCCTCCAGTTGGAAGCTGAATCTCTTTTCTGCTGAGAGTTAAACAGATGAAAATGTGCTCACTTTTCCTGCCTGTTCTCTTTAAAATGGTTTGGTATCTGAGTGGAGTGCTTATCTTTGCTGCAAAGGATAAGGAAAGCATTTTCAGATAAAAATTAGCTGTTTAAGTCTTTACTGCCCTTGCTTGATTGGAGACTAGGAACTTTCAGCAGCAGCCTATTTTTCACATTCAAGTATGAAAAAGAGACACTGCCTACTAGGTTTGTAGGGGGGGGAAGCCACTGAGTTTAAATCTAATTTAACTAGAAGCATTCCAGTTTTCTCTTAAAATTGCAATCAGACATGTCATTGTTGTTTCTGTTTCATTTGCACACAGTGATGAAGATCATCTCAAAACATTTTCACACTCCTTGGCTTAAACGAGGTGAAACACAGTGGAAGCAACACAACAGGATACACAATCCTCTATTTCATTTGCTTTCCCAGTGCCCCTGAAAAACCACCAGTTGAAGCTGCACCTGTCCAAAGACTGAATGTCTGGCTTTGCTTCAGCGGAACCAAAGGTGAGCAAATAGCTGTTGGGACTGCAGGTGGGCAGAGGGATCGGATGTCCACATGCCCCCACCTAGCTGGTCATGTAGGTTCTGCTTTCTGCACTCTGACTATGCTTGAGCCTGTCTTATGTCAATCTTCAACAAGGTGAAGCTGGTCTAAAGGGTACCTGTGGCCCAGAGATGCCCTGCAGTTCAGTCTCCCTATATTAGGTCAATTGTTTTGTGTGGCCCATCTGTAAACTGGGTAGCACCTAGCACAGGGTTATCTGGGAGAGAGCAGGAAGATGGTCAAGCTACAACTGCAAAGGGTCCAAATAAAGATCCAAGTTCCCCACAACTTGTGTAACCAGTTTTTCTAAGATACTCTCTACCCATGTTTGCTACCTAGAAAAACCTATTATTAACCAAATGAGCAGAATTATGCCTTAACCAGCCTGTTGGTTCAACTGTTGTGTCTGGATGTGAGATTATTTTGGTTTAGACTACTTTGAGTGGAATGAATTAAGCATAATTCTGAAGGAACTACCAGTCTTAAATTGGATTTTAAAATGCCACAATCACATGTAAGGTCTTAATCCAGTTCAGATGAATTCAATTAGTTTCTATTTGTACACCTACTGTATTAAGGATCATTCAACCACAGCCTAAGAATCTGAGCACCACTAATCCCTAAACTCAAATCCTGATGGTGTGTTTTGAGAGATGTTTCTTTGGGTGGTTTGGGGTGTAGTTTGGGGAGGTGTTTTGGGAATGTTTTGAATTGTTTCTGACACCACTTTGTGTGTTTTCAGTTGATGTGGGAGAGGGAGGAGTTGGATCTGGTTTTGGGTGTGCTTTCAGGCTGTTTGGCATTAGCTTCGGCATCTTTATGGGTGATTTTGTAGGTGTTTTGAGAGTGATTCTGAAGTGTTTTTTAATTGGGTTTGGGATGGGGAGTGTTTTGGGGTGGCTTGGGTGTGCTTTTGGATTGGGACTCAGGCAGGTTTTGGGGGGATTTTAGGTTGATTTTACAGGTGTTGTGTTGGTTTTGGTGTGTTTTTTGGGGGTGAAGTTTGGGGGATGTTCTTCAGATGGTTTTGAGTCGCTTTTGAGGGTGTTTTGGACATGGAGCAGATGGGTCATGCCCAGTGCCTGTACGTCTAAAGGTTTACATAATTTCATAAAGTCTTCAAGCAGCAGCTGTGATGTAAGAGCTGCATTTCTTTAGCTGAACGAAGCAGAGAGGTAGCCTTCATCTTGGATAAAACAGTGGTGGTGTTTGCATCACTCCTGAACCAAGCTAATTGTACCCAAACATCCAGGCTGCCCCTCTGCTGCCTGCTGTGGCTCCTCTGCCATGTCTCTGCGTGACAGAACCATTTGCCTTCCCTGCCAGTGGGAAAGTCTGGCTGTTAAAAATTACGCTTTTCAAAGTGCACCCAAAGGAATTTATATGGGAGCATTAAAAAGCCACTGTATTGCAAAATGTGCTGTGCTTCTACTAATAACTACTTATATTTTTAAAGCAATTATAGGTCAGAATATTGTGGGGTGGTTTTTGCTTAATGAAGACTGTTGCAATCCAGAACTCATCAAGTGCCATATTTTTTCACTTCACCCTGTTAACTCACAAGCCAAAGGACCTCATATATTTGGTCTTGTTAGGAATAGAGATGGAATGTGGCAATTAATGCTAATGACTGCAAAGTGGAAGCCAGTGCCACTTCTGCAAAATGACAGTTCACTTTATGCAAAGGAAATGTGAAGAAGGCAACATTCTCAGTAATATTTAAGAACTGAGACAGACAAAGAGTATGTTGATTCCACAAAAGGTTTTATGGACCTGCCACTTCCTTCTTCTGCGTGGCACACCATATGTAGCACTAAGCAGTTAATGTGGTGTCTTTGGATTACTCCCAAATCATACTTGACATCATTGGACACTCTTGCCCTGGTACCATGAGTGTGCAGTCAGACCCTGCACTAACCCTCAGGCTCAAGGGCAGGCCTTTCTAGGATCTTGAATTGCTCATGTTTTCTGAGGCTGTAATTTTCTCCTCTCAATTTCCCACAAGTTACCTGCTCATGGTTTAACACCCCCATATTAAGCTCTTATGGAAAGAAGTGGGTCAGCTCTGCTAGCAGTGAACCCTTTGGAAAAACTGGTCCTGTAGACTTCTCTGACTATGGCCTATGCATAGGGGCTATACGGCATGTCAGCTCTGGAGTATGTGTAGGATCTGGGAGACAAAGGCTTTCTGGAGCAATAACTTACTAGACAAAAGGAAAAAAACTCCATCAGGAGACAATAGCTATTGTCCCAGGCTCAAAAATGTAAGACCTAGAAGTTCAGATGGCCTAGATCCCAGCAAGTGATACAATAACAGGACTCGGGGTCCATCCTGATTGTGATCCCTGTGGTCAATGAAGAGTTATCTGACAGGGTATGACAAAGCTCCAGCCGAGGAGCAGTACAGACTGACAACAGACAAATGGAAGATGTGAACAAAATTCATTCCTCTTTAATCTGATAGAGGAAGAGCTAGGTCTATTGCATCACAGAGCAAGCTCAGATTTGAGGATCATTTGATTAAAGGGAAAGCTTTCTGAGGCAATGGGCTTAAACTGGCAGAGGGGAGATTTAGACTGGATGTTAGGAGGAAGTTCTTTCCAGTGAGGGTGGTGAGGCACTGGAACAGGTTGCCCAGGGAGGTTGTGGATGCTCCCTCCCTGGATGTGTTCAAGGCCAGATTGGATGAGGCCTTGAGTGAGCTGTACTAGTGGGAGGTGTCCCTGCCTATGGCAGGGGGTTGGAACTAGATGATCCTTGAGGTCCCTTCCAACCTTGCCATTCTATGATTCTATGAGTTTCTCTCTGCTGTTTTTACTCTTTGATTTATATCTTTAGAAGCCCATAGTTTTGTTTCATGTGCAACAGAGTATTCCTGAAATATCGTAAGACGAGAAAAGTACTTAATGTTCAAGGAGCTTCTCGCTTAAATAAGAAACAAAATTCTAAAAGGAGTGAAAAAATAAACCTTGCTTAGAGATAACTGTTGTTGGAAAAGTAGCCTGCAGAAAGCTGAGAATCTGATTGAAACAATTGTTTAAATCAGCCATGGCATAAATTAAGCCACAATATGGCTTAAAATACTCACTTTGCTGAGAATCTCCTTTCTCATTTTTGCAATGATTTGGAAGTTCCTCACCCCCCCATACTTTGTAAAATGACCCAGACTAGAACTCAGCCAGCTGGAAATTAAGGACTGAAGCTCTATTTACAGCTTTGCACAATGTACAAGCAGAGATATACACTATATACAGGAATAGTTACAGAAATATACAAGTTAAAGGGAATACAGAAACACAACTCCCCTCCCAGAAATTAGAGACCCCAGGAGGGGCTCCCAACCACCTTTCCACCTTCTCCCCACCCCTATACGTTACCCCAGGGTTTGCCTTAGGTGCAAGGTGAGCTTGGAGGGTTGGCCAGGGAGGTTAGAAGAAAAGTCATTAGTGAGATTACTCAGCAGAGAGGAGAAAAAGCCAGAAGCTGCTAGACCAAGACACTGTGCCCCAGAGACAGACTTATCTATGTTTTGAGTACTTATTCTTAAACATCTCAGCAAGCCTATGAGTGAAGTAGACATCACCATTGTTTCCTTTTCACAACCTGTAATGTAATTTTCTCTGTTAAAATACTCCCATTAGCCTTAAACCAGCACAATTTTGAAGAGGAACACCCCATTAAAGACATGACTCTGTTTACCCCTTAAACAGGAGTAAGACCCAGCTACATTTGGATTATTTGCTGAGCAAGATCCACCCTTCATTAAACAAAGGTGGCAGATCCCCATTAAGATGAGCCACAAAATGTGGCAGCATATTCTTTCAGGTCATTCAGTGTTGGTGTGTTTGCAGTCAGATCTTTACTACTTCTGGAAGTGCAAGAGTGATGAGAAGGATGCTAGGAAGTGTTGGAATACCTACCAGTGTCTGATGTTGCCAGATATAACTCTCTGGAACATTTCATATTTGTTTGAAAGCTTAAAACACAGTGAGGACAAAGGCTGAAATTTTGAGCTCTTGAGAAAGACAGGAATTGAGATTATCTGTGAAATCTTTATTTAGGTTCTTGTATGTGATAGAATCATAAAATGGTCCTACCACCCTCTGCCATAAGCAGGGGTATCATCCACTAGATCAGGCTGCCCAAAGCCCTGTCAAGCCTCACTTTGAGTATGTCCAGGGATGGGGCCTCACCCACACCCCTGGGCAAGCTCTTTCAGTGTTCTACAACCCTCATGGTAAAGAACCTGTTCCTAACATCCAATCTGAATTTTCTAGTTCAGAACCATTGCTCCTCCAGGCCTTTGCAAAAAGTCTCTCTCAAAGGATGATGCTTGGAGGCTCCCTTTAGGTACTGGAAGGTCATTATTAGATCTCCCCAGAGCCACCTTTTCACCAGACTGGACAACCTCCGTTCCCTCAGCCTGTTCTTGTAGCAGAGGTGTTCCAGCCTCCTGATCAATTTCATGGCCCTCCTCTGGACTTGCACCGTCAGGTCCATGTCTTTCCTGTATTGAGATCTCCAGACCTGGACACAGTACTCTAGGAGAGGTCTCACCAGAGCAGAGCAAGGTAGCAGAATCACCTCTCTCAGTCTGCTGCCCACCCTTCTTTTGATGCAACCCAGGATGTGGGTCAACCTCTCCTGCTTGTCCAGCTCTGGCATATCAATAGCACCATTATCTCATGTTATACTCTTAGCATTAGATAGGAAGTCTGCAACTGACTCAGAACCTGTGACTCATTTTCTCATGCTTTTAAGCCCAGGGAAAAACAAAAACAATTTAAAAAAAACCAACCCAAAAACACCTCTGTCTCTTCCTATGTTTTCTTTCTCATACATTGCCCACTCAGTGCACTCCATAAGCTAACCACCTTGGGTGGGTCACTAGTGAGAAAATAAGGATTGTGTTCATGTACTGTAGGAAAGAAGGCATTCGTGTCTGTCACACAGACTGCCAGCACTTACTCTATTGAAATAACTAACAGAAAAGAAACATCAAATCAAAAAAGTTTAACTTACGTAGACTATCTACTAAGGGTTGATATATGTTTGATCCTGCAATGCTATGGACCCATGTCTAGCCCCAGAGCAGTCTCCAATCATCTGCAACAGCGCACTGTGACAAAGATTGGAACTGGTGTATTGAAGAATTAGGGACATAGTTCCCTCAATATGCTTTGGAAGGTCACTTCAAGGTTGAAGTCAGGAAAGCAAAAAAAGCTCTAGTGATTTTCATTTGGTGCAGTAGTTCAGCAGTTCTCTCTCTTAAGCAGACCAGTTTGTCCAGCATTTGTGGCTGTGGTTTAGCACACTCTGAAAACTGCTGTGTAAGTCACCAGGGAAATTCTCATAAAAGAAACCAAATGCTCAACTAGTGCCTGGTGCAAAGTTCATGAGAGAAGAGACCTTAGCTCTGAAGAGCACATCTCTTAATGCAAGAGGCCAGTGTCTCCTCCTTGATGACAAGCCACAGAACTAGAGGAAATGATTACAAGCTGCACCAGCAGAGGTGTAGGCTGGATGTTAGGAAATACTTCTTCACTGAAAGGGTTATCGAACATTGGAATGGTCTGACCAGGGCAGTGGTGAAGTCAGCATTCCTGGGGGTGTTCAAGCAGCACGTGGACCTGCTGCTCAGGGACACGGTTTAGTGTGGACCCTTCAGTATTGGGCCAGAGACAGGTCTGGATGATCTTTGAAGTCTCTTCCAAACAGATTCTGTGATTGAGGGCAGTGCCTATCAGGGCAGTGGGTGCTGCATGACAGGTTACATTATGAATGAGATAGTAACTCTTATTTGGTTTCCTTATTGAAGAGGACAAGTGAGTGTTTTATGAACACCTTGGGACATTGTTGGGAGTGATTGTAAGGATGTTGAAGCCTTACTTACCTGTAAGCATTCTAGCAGATGGCAATGGTGTCAGGAGGAATTTACGGTGGTGACTAAAGAGGGAAGGGTGCTATTGCAGAGAAATGGTTGGCTACACTTTGCTAACATTTCTGATCACCCTAGGACCTAATTAGTGGGAGAGTTGGCTAGACAGGCAACTTGGACATCTCAAACACCATAGACTGAATCAGAGGACCTACCTCTCAACACTCTGATTTCACAAACAGTTTAACAGGAAGAGCTTGGTCTCTGCCACATGGCTCAGAGACCCTGCATGGGTTGCCACTTCAACACAGTGTCCCACAAATGAAAGCTGGCAGGTAGTGTTAGAAACTGTCTTGCCTGCATTTATATATGAAATGTACATATGTATGTGTGCCTTTCTGTTAGGTCTGCACAACAACATAGCCAAAAAGACTTCCCCCTCCACACCATGTTCCTCATTTCTTTTAATCTATGAGCCCTTCAGGTCAGGGCTTGTCTCGTGTGTTTGCTGGCTGTGTGTTATTGTAACACCAATTAGAATAACTGTTCAGAGTCGTGCCGACAGATATTATTGGTTCTTGAAATCTTACCACGATGTCCAAACCAAGGTTTCGTTTCCTTTCATCAAAAATACCCTTTCCATTCGGAGCACAAGGCAAGGCTAATCATTGCTATTATCCTGTAATGGAGTGATAAAACAGTGACACACATGAAGCAGCTGTCACAGCTTCGCTCAACCAGCCCATCAGCTGCATCTATTTCTTTACAACGGTTTTAATGACAGTGCCATGCTGATGTCAGGGACAGGAAGGGCTGCAGGAGGGGCAGAGCATCACATCGTTTGTCCTGTTGCCCAAGGCGACTGAGTGTGCAGAGACCTTTGCAAGCTGCACGAAAAGACATTATTTTCATGGCTCTTGTTTTGCTTAATTATCTCTTCAGCAAGATAATTTCATTTATTTTTTTTTTCCATCCATCCCTGCTTATTCTTTATAAAGATGTCTCTTGGTGTAGAAAAGGTCAGCTACAGAAAAAACCATAGCAGAAACCAATACTAAATAAAGATTAGGTGATTTGATTTGACTGGTGTGTAAGTAGCAATTGTGTCATCGTCTTTGTGATATGTTGATGAGAGAACTGACAGAAGTATCTATATGTAGATTCTGTGAGAGATTTCATTGTAACAGGTTCTCAAGACTTTCTTCTCTGCTTGAGTAAACCTGATGTTTAACAGGGCTGCCCCATGGCTATAGAACACATCTGCTTTGCTCTTAGAGCTCCACACAGCTTTGTCCCTGCAAACAACATGTGTATCCAGACAGGGGCAGAGCTGAAGAGGCCCTTGAAGTCAGTAACCAAAACATTAATCCAACTAAAGTGGCCAGCAACTTTCAAAGAGATGTAAACTCTGCATTTGCAGGAAGAGGACATTATCTCTGTTCTCTGTCATCTGTTGAGTTCACATTTTCACAATGGACCGCGTTCCCTGTTTGATTTCTAGGAGTGACTACAGATACTCCAGACCTAAACTCACATGTCTTAGCAATAATATACACTTCAGAGACTAGAAGATAAAAATATAAAGGAACTTTACTTGATGTTCTGAAAGCACAGAGAGATGCTTCAGGAAAAAAATAAAGCTAAAATTTAGGTGCTGAACTCTTTAGATCTTCTATTACTTTTTTTTTTTTTTATACCTAATACACTTCCATCTTTTAGCCACTCACAGTGTGAAGCTGTAAGACTCAAGGGTCCCTTGCACCTCACTGTGTGCTTAATGATATGATATATACACTGGCTAGTGTTATCACCTTCTTTTGGTTCTATTGAATTGAACAGTAAGGAGCTCAGATGGTTTGTGTCTATTCCAAAATGTTTGCAAGATAATCTGTTTGACCAAGGTGCTATAAAATAACAGTACAAAGAGGAAGCACAAGGGGTTGCAGGGGAAAGACTTCCAGAAACAGAGTGGGATTAAAAGGAGATTTAAGATATATGACTAGAGGAGCAAGGGAGCTTACTTCGGTTGCAGCAGGCTGAGTACTGTTGATGAGTATCAAAAAGCCAGACAGTTTTCACAACAGGCTTTTGCCTTTTCCTATCCATTTGTATGCAACACATCACACATCCAAGCTTGTGGAGAAAGTGACCTTACACAAGGGAAAGCGAGAGCCAGCCCAACCACTGTGCTGCTCCGGGGCAGCCAATCCACAGCCAATGCCTTGTTGCTAAATTAAGCAACAGGCCCCAGTCTGAAGCAGACATGGACTCAAGCCTTCATAAATTAAATTTCCTTGCAGCAACAGAAGCTTACAGGGAAAAAGCAAACAGTGCTCTTGGAAACCCATTCATGCATTTCCAGAATAAACCTCTTTTTATTTTCTTTTTTTTCTTTTTTTTTTTTTTTTTTTTGGGGGGGTGGGGGTGGGTGCATTTCTGAACAGTTCACAGCTATTAGTAAATAAATGTTGCATCAGATTTTTACTACATGATAATAGAGCACTTCTAGTATTACCGAAATATTTACTGAAACTAAACAGTATTATGCGTGCAAAACCCAAATCTGCAAGGAAACTGAAACAGAAGCGGCATAAACGGCGGATCGTAATTACCCTTAATTGCAGAAGCTTTGAACTAAAAAAGAATTGAATCTTTCCACTTGCCGGGCTTGATTTAGCACTTCATTAGTCAGATTTTGCACCAGTCACAGAGCTATTTTGGAATTCAGCTGGAGTAGCACAGCAGTGAATAATGGGCATGCTTTACGGATGTGCTGCTTGTGGAACTGGAGATCTTAGGGCATCTCAGGTTGAATTCTAAAGGGCTGCCAGCCAGGCGTCACCTGCATTTCCTCTCAAGGGAAGAATATCAAAGCTTTTTGTGTGTAAAATGTGAATGGTATGTTCAAGCTAACAAGCTGTCCTGCAGAGATGCTAGACCCACTTGAAGTTATCAACTGGAAATGTTTTTGCTGAATCCTATAAAGACGCTTTTCTTTTAGTGACAGTCCAGAGTTGTAGGGAAAAACAACATGTTGATTATAAACACTTGCTTCTCTTTGGGTTTGAGAGAGTTGAAGTGGACTCATTCTGTCTCCATTCTTTTCACAGGACCTTCAGAAGAATCAGTAAGTTCAAACTGGCACACCAAGCCTAAGCATGTGAGAGGTCCTTTGGCAGAACTACCCAGGTAAATGTTTCCAGCACATTTTCCAACATACAGGTGTGACGTTTTCTCAGACAAATTGACTGTGTGGGAACATGCTGCATTTTCCAGAAGCTTAAACATTCGAAAATCATGTGGGCTTTTATGGTGGAAACGTTTTCAGGGATTGGGGTGCTGATTTTTTGTTTTTTTAATTAAAGACTTGGTTCCACTCCATACAGAATGTTACAAAACTCCCAGTGGATATCTGAGAAGGAGCTGACTTGATCTTGTCCCTTCCTAGCATGTAAAGGCTAGCCTGTGTCAAGAAGTTAAAATCTTTGTAAAACATGAGCTTCAACTTTGGCCAACATTTCAGAGGCAATTAGGACTTTGGACAATGTATCCAGCCTAATTCTATAAAGACTCACTCATCTCATACAAGCATCCCTAATGTCAGAGACATCTCAGCCTCTAGCCTTACAGGCACCAAATCCTTCACAGCCACTTTGGCTGACCTGAGGTCATTTGAGACATTTTCTTTGAAAAAGAAAGTACAATGCAACTCAAGGCACTGCTTGAAGTGTCTGGCCCCAGGACCTACTCCTGACCCTGCTTTAACCCAGTAGAAAATTAGGCCCAAATGTCATAAACAAGAAACAACCAGAAGCATGCCCTCAGAATGAGTGCAAAACATGGTGGCTGGGTCACTCTGGGATGCAGAACTGTGGCAGGCCCCTGCTGCTACCTTGCCACAGCAGGACCATTGTCATGCTGATGAACAAAACACAGAGGGGCACCTAAGTCTGGAAGGGCAGAAACGGCAGGACCAACCAGAACACATCTGCAGTCTATGAGAGGCATGACAAAGCAGGGAGAAGACACCTAGGCTCTTAGAGAGAAAAATGCTTTATGTTGGGGCTGTGAGCATCCTAAGGGAAAAGCTGAGTCTTTCTGAAAGGCTAGATTTGCTGAGGAAGTCTAGCAGAGAGGTACTGATTTGACCCAGCTGTATGTACCCAGGGGTAAGGAGTATATGTGTTGAGACCCTGCTACTGCAAGGGATCTCATCTGTGGTGTGAACGGGTCTGCCTCTGGAGATGGCCTGGTTAATCTGTGGAGCTGTGCAATACAAATGAACACAGGAGGGAATATTTCTTTCATTTATCTATCCTCTTCTCATCAATCTTGGCAAATAAATAGGTTTTCCTCTTCAGCCACTTTATCTTAAGTTAAGCAAATCATGCTTAAAAGAATCTGTCTCTGCTTGTGCTCAGCTAAACCTGAGTCGCTTTTTGACAGTGCCACTGAGACCGGAAAAGTGTTGTCTACCATTACACTGGGATCCAACTTTGATCACACTTTGTAATAAAACTCACCAAGCTCTTTGAAGGATTCTTCAATGCTTTCAGGATATTATTTTTGCTCCTATTTCCCACACCTATTTCAAAAGAGCCATTCAGTGCATTGGTGATACCCAATTTATTCTTCTAGTTGTGAGTGATATCCTCTGTTGGCAGTGTAAATTGCATCCGTTGCCCTTGGCAGAATTATCAACAACTCTCCTGCTGTCTATTAAAGCAGTTTCATAAATAGACACACTTCATTAATATACACTTTTTAGAAGACTAATTGAATTTTTCCAATATATCCCTCAGCAGCCATTGAATTATTTAGTTAGTGGTGGATATGTGCAAGCTCATGGGCAGTGATACTGAAGAGTCACCAGTGGCTAAAGGAAAATATGGGATGTGCTCTTCATATGTGCTGATTGATATGCTTCTGAAGACCACACTCTTGAGAAGGCAGGGGAAATGGGGACTTCTTGCTTCTTGTCAGCAGCATCTCAGTATGGCAGTGATGCTTGCTTGTGGGTCAAAAACCTTGTCAGAATCATCTGATGAGAATACACTGGGATATAGAAAGGTAAACCTAGGCTGATGAAAGGAAGGAGCAGCAATGGACTCTATGTTCAATACCTGGCATGGCATCCTGCAGGGATTTTCTGCAAAAAGCATAGATTACATGTGACCTTTTATAGACCTCTTAACAACACAAGGCTTCCTTGGAAGAATTCTGGAATGATGATAACTCTGGTGTCCACATCATACACAGGTAATCTGCATAATTAGAGGTAAATGCAAAGAATCAATGTAGGGTGAGAAAAGGTAACCAGGAAAGTGTGAGGAAAAACCCAGTACTCAAGACAAGAACCAATTCAGAGATAAACAAGGTAAGTTGCTCTTCCTACATTAAAACGGACATAGACAAATCCATGTCTAAATCTGACAAGAACTAATTAAGAAGTTCATGTCACAGACTTGCTCTCACTATCTGAAAAGAGCCAGGGTAACATTTGCACTAGGGCTCTTAGCACGGTCCATTGTGGAGTCCCAGAAAATATTTGCAAGGAATTCATAAGTGGACTTGTGACTTTTCTTGGCACAGGTAAAGAAGGAATTAATTTCTCCTCTGTTTTCTTTCTACCTCCCCATCGGCTGTTCTGTTCTTGTGCTGCATGTTACTGTAAGCAGAATGAAATCAATACGGAGAAATATCTCTGTGAACCCTTGAGGCTTTAGATTTTTATTGAAATCTCAGTAAAGATGGCTTTGACCATCACCTGCTTTGCTCCCTCAGATCTGGGCATGGCAATTCCTGTCAGGAAGGACGAGTAATAGGAAGTAGTTTCTAGTCTTTCAAGGAGGATTTCCATAGTTCATTTAGGAAACTTCCCAGCAGCCTGCCATTTATTCCAGGGCAATGAATTTAACTTTTTCAAAATAAAAAGGAGATGGATTGAGTCAGGAGAGCAGATTCACAAGTAAGATTTCTCCATCTATGACTAGTCCATACTGCCCTTTGGCTAAGATCAATAGATTTTTAACATTCTTTCCTCCTGACAGCATGAATTCTTTGTCTGTAGCTGTATCATAGGCAACCATTAATGTGTACAAGGAGGTAATCCTACTGCCAGTAGTAACTGCAAGTCAACTTATCTCAGTGGAAATTAATCTAAGACTGACTTACAAAGAGGACTTACTGATTGCTTCCAATAACTACTGAAGTTACTGTTTGTCTTTGTTTAAAGGTTGATGCTGTGCTGAGCTAAAAAAAAAAAAAAAATTAAAAATTGCACTGTAGTAGAGTTTCTTTCAAGTTTCTCTTTTCCAAAGAAGAGAAGGAATAATGTGAAGTATCCACATACTCTTATAAAACTGGGCACATCTCAGGAGAACAGAATATCTCTGTGGCAACTCCAGAGACAGGGCATTGGTGTCTCCCCTGGAGCAGGGTACTTCCACACATACATGCAGGAATTAGAACAAGTATGAGTGACTACAGATGCAAATGACATGTACCAAATATAAATTAATTTTTTGATCACACTGTGATACTATCTCAGCAAATAATTCATTGCTCTAAAGGATTCTTATCAAACTTAAGTGGATGCAAGCCCCTCAAACATCATGGTGTTCTGAGAATAATATGGGTTGTATGACAGTTATGTCAAAGTTGAGTGTCAAATTGTGATCTGCAAATTAATATGCTATAGATTTATGGAAATTACTATAGGTTGACTTACATCTGTCATACACATAAGGCTACCCCACAGCTGAGTTTTTTTCTATAGGAATGCTTCCCAGAGAGCAATGCAGTAAATCTTTTGGTTGGGAACTGTGATGGTTTGGCACAGCACAGGAACTGAGTATGTGATAAGGATGTCAAGTCATATTTATGCCTTTTCCCCCTGTAACAAGTACAAGTGATTTATACCTAAGAAATGAGCTGATATAAAAAGATCTTTGTAAATGTAAAATGTATGTTATCCCAGTAGCATAAATAAACCACACTGTTTTGCTGGAAGTAAAAAAACGTGCTTTCTCTGAGTATTACAGGAAGGTAATGCTGAGACTTATGTACATTATTACAGAAGACCGTGGCCATAACAACTGAGAGCTTTGCAGTTTTTCATCTATGATATGGATATGGCAAGAGGATTTTTTTGTTGTTGTTGCCTTACTACTTTGGCATGCTCTTCAGTGAACAGGAAGGCAGGGCTAGTCCCAGGTCTTCAGTTTTGGAGTCATCCCATCAGGATGACATCACAGCACAGAGAAAGTCACAGCTGACTCATAAGCAGTTAGCAAAAACAGGGAAAAGATGGGAGGGAGAAAGGTGTCATCACACAAAGGCTGAGGTCATTCCCAAGGGAAGCATGGGGAGGTATGATTCGGTGGAGACTGATAAGGGTGAGACCTATCTGTATGTTTAATACCAGTATCAGAGTAAAGAGAGGGGTTTGTGGCCACTCCAGAGGTAAGAGACCAGGAAGAATTGCCAATTGGATTGGAGAGAAGCCACTGAGATGCCCAGAGGGTTTTGCCAACTGGGAAGCAGTTCTGTGTTATTTGATAAGGGAACAAATCAGTCTGCATCCCTTAATACTCAGCAGCTGCTTCTCAAGAGCATAGCAGGAAAGGTTTTGCCATGTGAATTCTGCTGTCTGGGCAAATGCGTGACTTCCCATTGCAAAGCCCCATGCCATAAGGCTGCCAACAAGGCTGTTGTTATATGCATTTGAAAAAGATTTTTTCAACATAAAACTCAAGCCATATCACTCTTGTAGTACTATGCCTTTAATATTTGTCTCCTGGGAGACAGCAGAAATTAGAACCTTAGGACCCTGTTCAGAGAAAGCTGGGGAAAGAAAGAAACCTCACAGGGAGATCAGTCAACTTTTCACAGTGAGAATGGGAAAAAGCTCCTCTGGTGGATGGAGATGTGTGAGACCCTCAGTCTGAGTTAGTTGGCTGCTCCCACATGTGCCTGGTGGGCAGCAATGTTAAAGCCCAAGAATATCATCAAGCCCTCCTATCTATTAATTAAGGTACTATTTTGCATATGAATCAGGTATCAGGTGGTTGCTGTTCCCAAATACCAAACCCACATTTTTCATAAACTGCTGAGTGACAATATGGCCAGCATTGATTTTTCTGACTCTTGCTGTTTCATACAATACTAGCTATCAGAATGCAAACCTAGATGAGTCCTCTTTGTCAGGTCAGATGATACACTATTCAGGTATGTCTTATTCCACTGCAAGCCTAGCAAAGAAGGGAAAAAAACCTCTGAAACCCCAGCAGCCCTATTTTGCAGAGGACTACCTGCCAATAGCTCCCAATTCTGTCATTTGAGCATCTGCCCTGTGCTTACAGAGTTGTTTTGATGACTATCCTGTAAAGAGAACCAAGGCCTTAAAGGTCTGAATAAGACCATGAAGGAGGTCTGTAGTCACACTCAAATGGCTGAATAAATTCTGCCTTTAGCACTGTCAGAATTCAGTACCCCAAACACTGAACCATTTCTCCCTTTCTCTTATTTGTAACAAAAAAATAAAACAAAACAAAAAAAAAAATTCCCTGAAGCACTTCAGCCAGCTTTAGTTATTTGTTAGCCGAGGAAGGGTTCATACTCAAATGCTCAATGAGACATTCACAGTCCTCCAGCTTCAAAATACTCACATTTCTATGCCAGTTGGGATTGTTCTGGTGACTAATTTGTAGACTGTAGTGAGGCCCATGAGTGCGTGTCTAACAAATTTGTTCTAAAATATTCAGCCCCTCAGATAGTCATCAAGGTCAAGTGTTTCGCTTTTACATTTGGGGGTTGGGGAAGGTTTGGAGCGGGGGTGGTTTGGTTTTACTCTTAATGCACTGGTAGTTCAATTTTATTGATGTTGTTGGCAACTGCTATTTAATGCCTTCTGGCTACACACACAGCATTGATCTTAGCGTTTATTAGCTACAGATAATCGTACCAAATATTCAGCTAAGAAGAATGGAAAATAACCATAGTAAGAAAGTAAATTATCATAGAATCATAGAATGGTAAGGTTGGA
>VWZE01010856.1:4626-24498 GCA_013396675.1 Eubucco bourcierii
CCCCATTTCTTCTCTGCTCTGGAGGAATTGTCTCCCCTTTTTCAAATATAGATTATTTTGTCAGCTACAGGAATACTTCTGAAATGTGACACATATACCTTTAGTAAGCATATTCTTAAGTTTTTTTCAAAGCCAGAATATAAATGAGCAACTACACCAAATATTGGCCTTACTCTGTACCACAGCTGCTTTAGTCCCCTTTATCTGATACTCTGTTGAGGCACAAACTGCACTGTGAGGAGCAGAATGAGAAATCTCACCAGTCTCAGCAAATTTAATACAGTTGTATAACACAATTTCCTAGTTTCCACTTTTTCCCACATTCAAGGTGATTAACGTAGATTATAACTGGGAGAAGCTATGGTCCTTTTCACTCTCATCATCTGCCAGATACTGCTTCCCTAATGCTTGACAATGTATGGTACTCCAGTTTCAGACCAAACAGATTTCTTTGTATCTCATAACCAGGACACACAGGGACCATGTAGACCCAGCATGCCTCCAGCTCTTACAGAGGTAATGAATTTGAATCACCTTGCCTTAGATTTTTGTTATAGTAACTTACATTTCCTCCCCTGCCTGGAAGTCCTCTCATTCATACTTTATACTTAATTACTCTGAACCCTTGGAGATCCTGTGCAGTCTTCTGCTTACAGTTGTGCATATTATACTAATCAGCCACCTCAGGCTGACACAATTAGACTTAATTAGTCAAAACATTTATGTCTAAACCTCTGTCTCCAAAGAGATTTTATTTTGCATTGTAAAACTACAGTAGTAGCTAGCTGCATGTGTCAGATCCATCTGCAATACCACATGAGCCAAACTCAAGTCCTCACTGTTACATTTCCGTAAGATTTTACCTCTTGGTAGATAAACTAATGAGGGTGATGAGTAATCACTGCATTCTCAGATACATTCCAGTTCACATTTTGAGTGTTGGCCCCTGACGTTCATTTCATTTTCTGCCAAAGGTTAGCTGCAAAAAATCTACTTACATCTTGCTATCCAAGTTCTTGATGAGCCTGGCTGGAACGGCGTTCTCAAGTGCACTTACATGAGAAAGCAAGCCAGCAATTCACAATTTGTTTATTCACTGAAGTGAGTACTTCTCCTGTAAGTCAAAGAATGAAAAAAATCTAAGAACATGCTACAAAAAGATGCATGCTCTACTAACTCGGTAGAAAATCCCTCAAATGGAAGCATTGGAAAGCTGAATTTTGATTCAACAAAAGTCTTATTCTGTACCCCAAATGGTGGAGGAAATAATTAACATGCTGAGAAAAAGAAAACAATTAGCTGCCTCCTTGTGGCTGGTCAGTCTCTGCTGCCCATAGTTTGTGGGTAGACTTCTTATATTGAGTCTATTTTATTATCCCAGTACAGCTGTCATAACGCCAGCAATATGAGGACACTGCTTCCTCACAAAGCCCATGATGCAGTTTTTGTTTATAGACTGCTCTTGGACACCTAGTTTTCTGGAGTTTTTTAATCCCTTCTGCAATGGTTGGCTGTCCCCCTGCAATGAAGAAACCCACAGCTTTGGCAGTTCAATAATTGCATATGTGACAAGCATCTTTTTGTGCCTTCTGAGCCTGCTTTGACTCTTTTTAACCTCAAACCATTTGCTGGTTTCATTTCCTATTGATCATCTCAGCTAAAATCCTTTTGAAAATTTCTTTGTCCATTCAACTGCTTAGTCTTTTTTTTTTTTTTTTTTTTTTAACATCACTTCCCCTTAATGGGAAAATGTGAATGGAAAAATTAAAATACTGATATTTTAGTCTACAAAACTTGGAGATCTGGCATTTTTCAGAACTATTCATATCACAAGTATAAGTCCCCTTTCAGGCTTCCCAGGATAGACTCGCCATTTCTTTCTAACAAAGAGCTCTCCTTTGTGTTTGATAATCCTAATTTGCTCTGTGGTTACTTTGAATGTGCTTCAAAGATTTGCAGTACTTTAAAATATGAGTTGTAGCCTGTGCAGGACTTTGTCTTGCTGGGCTACAGAGGTTCTCTTGAGAGTCACATTTCCTGGATATTTTGAATACTTGTTTCTAATCCTGTCTTTTAAACCCATCTATGTTTCACAAGGCTCAACGGGGAAATTTTCAGGTTTTCACTTTAGTTAAGCTAATTCTCAGCAATTTAAATTCCCTCCTCAATTGAAAGTGCAAATATTTTGTAAGGAAAGAAAAAAACCAAAACCCCAGAATTTTAAAATGAATCTGATAATCACAAAAAATTTCTAAAGAAACCCCTGAAGCAGAGTTTGACATCTAGCACTGAAAAAACATGCTTTAAAATCAAATATATATATATATATATGTGTGTGTGTGTGTGTGTGTTTATACCATCAGTGTTGCTCCTGCAGATAAAAGACATAAAAATGACNACTCTCTCCTTTTTTTTCCTACAAGAGTTAATTTCAAGGATCACATGTCCCTCCCTCAGAGGCCTATTAATAGTTCATACTTCACTCACATGTGAATTCATTTCTCCAGGCTCTTACCCCTTACTAAATCTTTTTTCCATATCACTTGAGAACTGGAAGCACGGCATGGTGGAGGGGTCATTGCATGTGTTTGTTTATTTGCTTTTGCAGAAGGCTGTGTAATGTCTCTCCTTCTTGCACCATCTTGTTCTCACTTTATCTACTCTTCAATTGAGAAACATATGGGCCTTGGAGATTCGCTGCTACCAGATCTGAACATCATGGTCTCTGGGGTTATACACTGCAAAGTACACTGCACATTCAGTAGTGTACATAATTTAATGACCATGCTGCTTGGGAGTTAGCAGAGAAGGTGTTGCAGACACCAAGTGACATAAAAAGATCCATGACAGGTTAGAAGAAACCAAGATAAGTGGGTTAAAATGCAGAAGCCCATGACTGTCAGAGGGATCGCAATGGTGAATATTTACTGCTGACTTGTAAGAGCAGGTGCATAAAGGAGTGGAAGAGATACAAATAATGCAGAATTATTTAGAATAATTGAGTATAATTATGTAAACCTATTAGGGAAAATTAAGAATATCAGAATGACTCAACACAGCTGAGAAAATGGAAAACACTAACAAAATAATCCCAGTGAAGATAAATGCAATTCATGAAGATTCATATGTAGACGTCACTGATATGCTGCAATAAGTATACGTGCATGTATGCAAGGCTGTATTAAGAAAAGAATCTATTGTAATATTCAAAAAACTACTAAGAAACAGGAATACTGTGCTGGGGTGTTTAATTTTTGTCTAAAACTTGAAACCATAACCTAATGTTTCCCAAAGTACCAAAAACACAAGAGCAAGAAAAGAATCATCCTGAAGGTCGGGTATGAGGACAAGCTAGAAGTTTCAAGAGGGGAATGCTTGGAGGCTTATGGACAGATATTCTCACCAACACTGCCACATACCACACAGATGAGTTGGAAGACCCAAACTGATGAGTGGACAGAGCTAAGCTTCAGTAGTGCCAAAACAGGAGCCAATAACCGTAACATATTTCATCATATCTGAAAACCATAGAATCATAGAATGGTAAGGTTGGGAGGGACCTCAAGGATCATCTAGTTCCAACTCCCTGCCATAGGCAGGGACACCTCCCACTAGCACAGGTTACTCAAGGCCTCATCAGGCTTTAGAGGTTGGAAGGGACCTCCAGAGAACATCAAGTCCAACCTCTCTGCCAAGGCAGGATCACCTAGCATAGTCCACAAAGGAACACATCCAGGTGGGTTTTGAAAGTCTCCAGAGAAGGAGACTCCACAACCTCTTTGAACAGCCTATTCCAGTGCTTCATCACTCTCACTGTAAAAAAGTTTTCCCCCATGTCGAGGTGAAACCTTCTATGTTCAAAATTGCAGCCATTGCTCCTTGTTTTATTGCTGCTGACCACAGAGAAGAGATTGGCCCCATCCACTTGACACTCACCCCTCAGATATTTGTATATATTGATAAGATCTCCTCTCAGTTTTCTCTTCAGAATAAACAGCCCCAGGTTTCTCATTCTCTCTTTGTAGGGGAGATGCCCAAGTCCCACATTCATCCAGTGAGACACTGATGTTTAGGTCCAGAAATTGGGTGTCTATGGGCCCTGTCTGCTCATCCATTATAGACACAAGGCTAAAGAGCATCCCACTGGAAATAGAAGTTTGGAACTTGATAACGTGTATTACCAAAATAGGAACACAAGTTTCTTAAAGGCAGATTAAATTAACAGCAGGTTTGATTCTACTTTGAATATCCAAGACTCTTTTCTGTTGATTTTGTATCTTCACTCTTTTCCTTTCCTTCCCTTATTTTGGAATTGAAGCCTAATGGAAGAATGAAAGGAACCTGCATTTCTAAATTTGTCTTACTCGGATGGTGCTGTGTCTTCTTATATATGACTTGTTGTTTTTTTCCTGTGAAAGTTATTTTTCCAACACTTTTGAGAGTCTGGGAAAAAAATAGTTTAAAAACTTTTAAAATCTTTTAGTGAGTGATTGTTGTTTCCAGGCCCTTTAGTCAGAAAGGCCATTTTATGTATTCTGGTTTCCATTGTATTGCTTTGTAGAAAGTTCCCTCAAGTACAATGCGATGGTTTGGGAGTTCCCCGCCCCCCACACTCTGTAAAATGACCCAGACTAGAACTCAGCCAGCTGGAAGTTAAGGACTGAAGCTCTATTTACAGCTCAGCACAATGTACAAGCAGAGATATACACTATACACAGGAATAGTTACAGAAATAGACAAGTTAAAGGTAATACAGAAACACAACATCCCTTCCAGAAATCAGAGACCCCAGGAGGGGCTCCCAACCACCCTTCCACCTTCTCCCCACCCCTGTACCTTACCCCAAGGTTTGCCTTACATGCAAGGTGAATTAGGAGGATCGGCCGCGGGTTTAGAAGAAAAGTGGTTAGCGTACATTAATCAGCAGAGGAGCCAGAGCCAGAAGCTGCTAGACCACCCCAGATGCTGTTCTCCCAGCAAGACACAGACAGAGACTCACTTATCTATGTTTATGTTCTTTTCCCAAAACAATTTTCAGCAAGCCTATGAGTGAAGTAGGCATCACCATTGTTTTCCTTTCATGGCCTATAATGTAGTTTTCTCTATTAAAATATTCCAATTAGCCTCAAACCAGCACATACAATCACCTGCCTTCTAAGATACAGTACCTAACAGGGCACCTACATAGAGAGATGTAAACCAATCTTATCAGAACCATACCAGCTTTTGGATTAATTATGGGCTGGCCCATCTGTACCTTTAATATCAATTCTGTTTTCTGCAGTGAAGAGGATTAACAGAGGAAAGGAAAACTCCAAAACCTTCTATATAAGGTATATTTAGGAGCTTTTTTATGTTATATTTTTTTTCCAGGCCCAGCAGGGGCTTGCATTTGCTCTTTACTTGAAAATATTTAGATATCCAGCAGTACTTGATCTATATTTACATAAATAGAAATCTTACCATTAATTTTATGTAGTCTGATAAGCTATTTAGTATTTTATGCTGAATGGTCTTCTTTTCTAACAACATTCTGCAAATCATGAAGAGTACATCTATTCTGCATTTGGGTTCTGGAGCACATACACCAGACATACTAAAAATGGATTAGGAAGCCAGACATATGAAAGATAGGAAAGGGCCATGCTTTTATCAACTATTCAATGTTTACATAACTTTAAAAAAAAAAAAAAAATCACTCTTTAATATCTGAGAAACATTCAGATGCAGTGATGAAAACCTCCCGAGCATACTAATTCTTTCTTTGCAGTAGCATGCACTAAAATTCAAGGGGGTCATTAAATGACTGAGCATGGAACAAATTTCAAACACTATTTCAACAAGTAGTTGCCATCTATCCTTTGCACTAAGTAAGAGTGAAAAAAATTGTAAAGGATAACATGATTTAAGATTGTCATAGTTGAAGATGGTCAAGAGTCAGTTCTTAAAATAACAAAATAACTGCTTCTTTCTTTAAAAAAATAGAATTTTCAGAATTCCCATGAATGAGAAGATCTAAGAGGCAATAAAGCAGCATGTAGTGTTAAAGCTTTGAAGACATTTGGAAATACACTGATCCCAAGAGAGATCCCAAGATGATCCCCAAAAGCCTCAGCATGGGGAGCCTGAGCTGTTAAGACAATTCTTTCTCTGGAGGGTTTTGAGACCCGTCTGGATGCATTCCTCTGTGACCTGATCTCCAGAGGTCAGCTTGCAAGTTGCAACTTTTTCAGAAGCTTCATCCCAAGTTCCTATGAGCCTACCTGTGAAGAGGGCAGAAACTTTTCTGACAGCATTTTGCCTTAATTGTATTCAGTCCAACAGTGCTCTACAAACCATTTTAATTTTAAAGCATCAGCAGTTGCTGACACTATGTCCTTAATTATACCCTGGAAAATTACCAACCCTTTGTAATTATACTGCATGTGCACCCAGGGATTGTTGTACAGACAGCTCCAAAGGTGTTTCCTAAATTCTGAGAACTTAATCCTGATCCTTTACAATGAATTCAGGTTTGTTTGTGTATTTACATCTCGGTATGTGTCTAGCTTCAGTTAAAAGAAACACACAAAACCCACACACACACACACAAAAAAAAAACCAAACAAAAAAACAAGACCAAAACCAACCCAAACCAACCAACCAAACAAAAAGCCACCAAAACAAACAACAACTGACAAGGGAAAACAGAAAGAGACCCCACAACACCAATAGGACACAGGAGAACTTGTAAAGCCGCCAAGTGGCTTTCCAGGCTCTGCAAGACCATGTTCTTTAAGGATCACAGGTAGCTTCAGGCCCGTTCCCAGCAGCAGCATAACCTGTGATCCTTTCAAGCTGTTCCTCTACAGCCATATTCCCTCTTTTTCCTCCCACTCATCATTCCAGTTATATTTTCTTATCCTGTCCAGTCCCAGTATGCAACACTTGAGTGGTTCAGCTGAGCTCAGCTGCTCTTGCCTGCAACACTACCTCCCACTTTGCAGATACCAACACTCCTGTTACTCCCAGTTCCCAGTGGCTTGCTCAGACAGGTAACTGACCTCTATGCAATGGTAAAAAACAAGAACAGTGCTAGTTATTTAGTGAGCTAATGTCCTGACTGAAAAGTAAGCAGAAATCCTGCTCCTTCTTTGGAAGGACTGTGTTTTCCTCTGCAGGTAATTTACTCATTCTTACATTAAAACCTTCTCATCAACTATCACTTAAAAGTATAGCTGATAACTAAAAGAGCAGTAAGTTTTACCCTCAAACTAATGAAGTAAATCATATGAGCAACTGATCCAGCCTTTTGAGAAAAAGATATGAAAGAGGATTGGGTAGCCAGAATGCAGAAATGAACGTTTTGCTGCTCCCAAGACCATTATGGGACATTTAAGTAGGGCCCCAAAGTTCAGTGTATGTTTAGAAAAGCTTGTGTCCAGCAATGGAGCTTTACTTATTGCCTCACTAGGATATTATTTATACAACAGGGATGCAAAGTACACTGAATGCCAGATGCTGGATCCTCAGGAATGGTTTTCTTGGGACTACTTCTTCTTCTTGGACTAATATTTTTCACTTACACTGAGTGATGAGATTGTAGCTAAGGACCAAATCACTAGTTTACAAGAAAATTTATTAACTTTAAGTTTTATGAGCCTGCATAAATATACAGATGAATATCTGGATAAAGATAGTGGTGGAATTCCCTACATAACTTGTTCATTCCAGGTGATGGGGAGGTGGTTACTTGTACTCTTGACATCTCTATCTACATTAATAGATCCTTTCTAAGGAGTGATTATTCTAATTTCCCATTATTGTAAATGGTGCTCTTCTATCCACCACTTCATTAATCCAAGATTGCTAAACCAAACTTTTCTGAATAAGAAAATATTGCTGCTTGAGGTGGAGAGGCAGGCAGGCAGGCAGGCAGGCAGGAAGGAAGGGAGGGAGGGAGGAAGGGAGGGCAGAGCATAGTAAGTTTTTTTTCTTTTAATAGTTTTAACTAAAAAAAAAAAGGGTGGGGTTTAGAGCATAGTAAGTTTTTTTTTTTTTTAAAGTTTTTAATATAAAAAAAAAAGGGTTGGCTTTTGTTTTGCTTCAGTTTTTTCCTTTTTAACCATGAAGACAAGTTTATTCATGTGATTCAAAACATGATTGTCTTGGGGTTTGTTTTTTTTGTTTTGTTTTGTTTTTTTTACTGCACTGCAAGAGTTGTTACTTGGTTACCTTTGTGTTGGTTTCTTGCCATATTTATGCAGATCAAAATACCTTCTTTGCGCACCAAAGCTTCGTTCACGCTATCGTATTAGATTTCAATATAAACTGTTACGATCAGGTAACAATTTCAACTGAAAGAAAATTTAGGAATCTCTGCAAACAAGAGTTCCTGCAACTGTTAGCTGACAGAGGTTCTGTCAACAGGTTTCCCTTTAATATATATAGCAAATTTTCCTGTTAAGTAAAATTTCACGCTTCTTCTACCTCGAAATGAAGGTAATGATCTTATTATCCAATTGCTTGGCAAGCACTGATATAAAATGAACACGATTATTTGTAGACTGGAACCATGTTTTTAAATGCCTAGATGTCTTGCAGTCTGATGAACTGTTTAAAACTCATCATGTCAGCTTATGTGAGAACAATTGGTTTTCTCTGCCTGGATAATGCTTGTAGGAGATTATGCAGATTCATCTTACGTTTTGTTCTACTTGCATCCCAAGGCATTTTGAGGTCTTTATCACAGAGATGTTTATTTCTATTTTTCCTATATTCATCTCAGATACTTTTCTGATTAGTGTCTTGCTCTAACACTGATTAATGAAGAATGTGGATCTTCTAAAATAATAAGCCATTAAAAATGATAAATCATGTTGTTTTCAGAATATCAAAGAGAAAATATAGAGCAGCTGGTATTGAATTTGCAGGAACAATCCTCTGATGTGCTTAGTGCTTAAATTTCTGTTAAATTAATTGGGAATTAAACATCTAGTTGGATATGCAGAGTAGCTATATCTCTTGCACAAAAAAATGAAATCAAAATGAAAAAACAAAAAAAACCCCAAACAAACCCAAAACTCAAACAAGAACCCAATAGTATAACACATTTTTGAAAACAACAGCTTGAGTCTCTCTGAAAAGATCATCTAGTGCAACCTCCTTGCCATGTGCAGGAGTCTTGAACTAGCTCAGGCTGCTTAGTGCCCCATCCTGCTTGACTTTGAATGTTTTCAGGGATAAAGTATCTATCATAGAATCATAGAATGGTAAGGTTGGTAGAAACCTCAAGGATCATCCAGTTCCAACCCCCTGCCATAGCCAGGGACACCTCTCACTAGTACAGGTTACTCAAGACCTCATCCAATCTGGCCTTGAACACCTCCAGGGAGGGTACAGCCACAACCTCCCTGGGCAACCTGTGCCAGTGTCTCACCACCCTCACTGGAAAGAACTTCCTCCTAACATCCAGTCTAAATCTCCCCTCTGCCAGTTTAAACCCATTGCCCCTCATCCTGTCATTGCAAGATCTTGTAAATAGTCCCTCCCCATCCTTCCTGTAGGCCCCCTTCAGATACTGGAAGGCTATCATCTCTCTGGCCAACCTGTTCCAGTATTCCCCAATGTGCAACCATTTCCCTGCAAAAATGTCTGTACCTGCTTCAGGAGACTTCTTTAAGTACTGAAAGACTGCAATAAGGTCTCCTCGGAGCCTTCTCTTCTCATGGCTGAACAATCCAGCCCTCTCAGCCTTTCTTCATTGGAGGTATTTTATGCTTCTGATCATTTCCATGGCCCTTCTCTGCACCTGCTTCAACAGGTCCATGTCTTTCCTGTGCTGGCGCTGTCAAAGCTGGACACAGTACCTCATGTGGAGTCTCACCAGATGAAGAGGGGCAGAACCCTTGCCCACGACCTGCAGGCCATGCTACTTTTGATGCTACAAAGGATATGGTTTGCCTTCTGGGCTGCAAGTGCACAATAACTGCTCATATCCAGTTATTCACTTACAAGTACCCACAAGTTCTTCTCCAAAAGGGTACTCTCAGCATCTTCATCCTCCAATGTATTGAGGAGACTCAGGGGATACCTTATTGCTTTCTACAACTACCTGGAAGGAGGTCATAGCCAGGCAGGGGTTGGTCTGTTCTCCCAGGCACCCAGTGACAGGACAAGAGGACACAGTCTCAAAACTGCACCAGGGCAGGTTTAGGCTGAACATTAAGAAGTAGCTCTTCACAGAAAGAGTGATTGAAATGGGCTGCCCATGCAGGTGGTGGAGTCACCATCCCTGGAGGTGTTTAAGAGAAGCCTGTATGAGGCACTTAGTGCCATGGTTTAGTTAATTAGAAATGTTAGGTGATAGGTTGGACTCGATCTCAAAGGCCTTTTCCAACCTGGTTAATTCAGTGATTCTGATTATGTGATATTGGAGATTGCCCTGACCCATGTGCAATTTCTGTTCTTTTATAATGAAAGTAGGTCCTACTGCCCAATAAAATGATTGGCACCTAATCTGGTAGTCTGATGCTGGCACCAGAATAATTTTGGAAGCCCATTTGGGACTGCTTCCATTTCATTGCAGAATATACAAAGCAGATCACTGGACCAAGTTCAGTTTTCATTTTATCTTTCCTTTCCACACAAATTCTCCCCCAGATGATGGAAATAACACAGAATGGTAATAAGAGTCTGATCAATATTTCAGTACAATGCCTGAAAAGGTCTCATCCTAGTGAGAAAAAAAAAAAAAAATCTCTGAATGGAACATCCTAATAAAAATCTTTTTAATCCCTCAAAAATAACAGTACAAAACTCTGACTGAAGCACTTTTTTTTGGTGGAAACACTGAAACAGAGAGCAGGTATTTCTGAACATCAGTTAATAACTTTTCTTCAGATACATTATTACATTTTGCCTAGAAATTGCCTGGTGCCTTTGGATCTTTTCCAGTTCTTTTTGACCTACAGGGTAAGCAGTATAAAGCAAGTTTTACAGCATTGTAATGGAGGAAGTATCTGCTGATATTGGCAGACTCTTTGAAATGAAGTTTTCAGATTCACTTTGCAATTTTCCAGGCATACATTGTCAGTTTCCAAGATGATTTGTACAATAGGACAAGATCCAGTAGACATGTAAGAATAATGATTTACAAGGATTTTACAATTAAAAAAGTGCTAACCTAACCTAACATTATTGAAAGGAAGCTAGGACATATCATATTGAATATGAAAGTTCAAAAAATAAATAAAAACCTAAAAAATATGCACAAAATTTCTTTCCTTCACAGAAAGAAATATTCATAGGAAATAGAAGCACAAGCACTTTGTTGCAGAATTCTTTCCATGACTCAGGACCTTGTTATAGGTATGAGTAACAGAGTCAACCCTTTCCTAGCCCTGTTAAATTCGCTCTTAACACAGAAAGGTGTATTAAACAAAAGTGATAGACTGAACAATATTTCACCATTCAGACCAGCAGGATAAATTATGTCACATTACTACTCACATAATCCCATTAACAAAACTCCAGGATGCTCAGAGGAAAGCCGTAAGGAATAATTTGTGATTAACTGATAAAACTTGAACTGTTTTGCACATGGAATTGCCTTCTGTCTACCAGCTGGAAGCACATTTATAGAAATAATAGAGTGGTACAGAAAATTCACACATATTCAGAAAAGAGGAGGGTATATTTGTTAAACAAACTATTGCTATCCATTTGTAGAAGTGATGATTCATAGCCTTCCAGTATCTGAAGGGGGCCTACAGGAAGGCTGGGGAGGGATTATTTACAAGGTCTTGCAATGACAGGACAAGGGGCAATGGGTTTGAACTGGCAGAGGGGAGATTAAGACTGGATGTTAGGAGGAAGTTCTTTCCAGTGAGGGTGGTGAGACACTGGCACAGGTTGCCCAGGGAGGTTGTGGCTGCTCCCTCCTTGGAGGTGTTCAAGGCCAGGTTGGATGAGGACTTGAGTGAGCTGTACTAGTGGGAGGTGCCCCTGCCTATGGCAGGGGGTTGGAGCTAGATGATACTTGAGGTCCCTTCCAACCTTACCATTCTATGATTCTATGAAGATTGGATTTGCAAGTATGATGTTTTTTTATTTGAGGCTGGAAGGAAGGATATAAGATGTTAAAGAAGCAGGAATCTTTCTTGTTCTGCAGGCTGACAGGCATCAGTACCAAACATCATTGCATAATCTATTTTTACAGATCTAATACATTTTTAATTATGCCTGCAACGATTTCATGGTCCATATGTCTTCCAGTTTGCCAATATCTAAATGTGGGTCAAAATAAAGCATTGGGAATGTGGAGGAAAAAAAAAAAAATGTGATGGCAAGAACTACAGAAGCCTGGACATTATTTTCTGTGATTTTGAGATGTCATCATTTTTCTTGTCTGTGCTAAAGGACAAGAGGCAAACAGGAGGTGAAGGTAGTGTTTTGCCATTCAGAAATCCCCTCTTTGCATTCTGCAGACTCTCTGGGAGAAAATCTGATCATTGTCCTCCAGACTGGCAGAGCTAGGAGTGAGAGCGCCAAAGCTGGTGGATTTAAATTCCCTTGGACATAGAGAAATTGTGTCTACTTCTGATCTGGCCAAGTGATCCTAATATTCCTTACTTACTATAGTTTCTGCAAAACTGTCCTCCTTGAGTTCATTCCTACTCACTGGAGGAAAGGAGTATCTACAAGCAAATCTGGGCACCACAGAATCCTCCATGAGTATTTCAGAAGGACTCTTGATGTGCTTTATAGAGAAAAGGATATAAATACATTTGCTTCATTTCACAGATTCTCCAGTTTGACAGTCTCTAGTTGAATAGAATGGCTTGAGGAGAGAAGGAAAGGGTAAAATAATACGAAAGCTGACAGATGTTTCAGTGCTCTTTGATGGTGATAAAGTTCAACTCAAAGCTAGAGCTGGGATTGAGTCTTTAGGACAAAGGTAAATAGCTGGATACAAGAAAGGGCTAATGCAAGAGGCAGGAGAGCCTCTTTGTTTTTATCTCAGCAGCCTGCCAGCCAAACTGACAAACAACAGGTTCAACCCAGAATGTTCCAGGGAGTATTGCGTTTCACTGCCATCCTCTTACAGGGCCTCCTAAGCCTCTGAAGCAAACAAGAAATCATTTCTCCTTGCATTTTCAAACTCTGAGCCACTAGAACTGCAGAGACAGGCATTTAGCTGAAGATGATACTTTGCATCCTTGGAGCCATGCTTATTTCAGCTGTAAATTGAGGACAGAATTATGTATGGATTCATTACGCTCATTTCCTTGCAGAATTTGAGCTGCATTGGTTCTATGGAAGAAACTCACATACAGTGAGTTTACACCAGCTGTTCAACACTACATGCTCCATAAAAAATATATGCACACTCACACACACATATACAGCATTTTCCTGCCACCCCCTCACCTGCAACCCAGGAATCTGTAGTGGCTTTAAAGAAGCTTCGCAGTAGCTTGCTGCTGCTGCTTTGCTACAACAGATGACTGAACTGACAGCAACTACAGACAGAGTGCAAACAGAGAAGCTTGTCAGTACTGGTATTTAGTGTAAAGCCTCAGCATCAAAGTTATGAGTCTGAGTTCCCAGAGCCTCTGCAGCTGTCAACCTTCAAACATGAAAATGCAGATTTCAGTTTTAAGACATAAGCACCCAGCTAGGAAATGTTATTCCATTACGTAATACAATCTATATTTGCTATATTTAGAAGAGTCAATGATTGTGATGCATGGAGTAAAACGATTTATAAGTCACATTCAACAAATATACTAACTGTGGGTTTGATTTTAAGACATAAGCACCCAACTGTAAGATTATATTATTCATATGCATAATAAAACAGCTTCTATGTTTAGGACAGTTGATGGGATTGTAACATGAGCAAGTGAGTTCTCTCTTGGAAAGAAGGCATTTTTCTGTGCTTCTGAACACATGCTTTGATCACATATAAACTCGCCAATAGTGTTTTTTCTTTGGGGTTCATGCTGAACATTTTCTCTTCTTCCTTTATTTTTATCCTCTTACAGAGTGAATCCCATGTCCATATCATCCCAGCTATTCCCGTTCTTTGACACATTCTTAGCAAGTGTATTATTAAGTTAATAAGGTTTAACTTTGATCCTTTTTCTGAACAAATCAAGCCCTGTGCACCATTTCCTCCCGTTTTATGCTTTCTCAAAAGCTTCAGCACTATGAATAAATTCATTACCTCTTATATATACCCTTACAGTATTTATACTGTGAAATGTAGTGGCATTGACCAATGAATAGACTTTCTAGTTCTTTCCCATCTAGATTTTTTTTTTTTTTCCCAGGAAAGAAGAATAGGAGCAATATGATATAGCCTCTCAATGCAACGAACATTTGTATGGGTAATACTTATAAATTCTAATTTGAGTTACACATTGCACAGAATGACAGCACTATTCAGAAATTTATCTGACAGAGAGCCTGTTCAGGTGGCTGATCTCTGTTTAATAGAGAAAAAATGCCATGTCAAAAGAAAATTAAAAATTATTTGGTTTTTTTAGCTCAACTTATAAAATACCTAAATAATGCAGAACCTTTATTATAAGCATTAAGTAAATTTGCTTATGGTTTAAAAAATAACTTCACAGAAGCTAGGAAACTGTCTTTTCCTTGTATAACATTGCCTGCTTCAGACTGTTCATAATGTTCTTTACTTGGAGACAACTTGGGGTTAAGTTGGTGGTATACTTCTTCATCTAGAAGATTTTCCTTTAAGCAACACTTCTAATATCAGCTGTCTCTATTTTATTTATGCAAGCACTTTCTTAGAAGGGATGAGGCAAATAAGAATGAAAAGGGAAAAAAAAAAAAAAAAAAAGAGAGGTAGATATTTTCCATTCAAAGGAAACAAACATTCCAGTAGAGATTAAGAGAGACAAGAAGTGAAGAGAAAACAATAGAAAGTTCTTAGTAAAACCTGAAAGCTGGCCTGAATACACAGTTAACAAAGATGCACAGCTTATAATAACAAAGATATAAAATATGCCTAAACATTTCGAAGGCAGCTCAAATCCTTCTATTTCAGGGATGGCTTTATTTCTAACAAAGAGAAGAACCTAAGTAGATGTTTTTCCAAAGCATGCCCTTCTGTCACTGACTGCAGATGGGATTCTTTCAAATTCCTCTGTGGCACAGAGCAGCAAGAGCCAGTACACAAGACTAGATGGGCCACCAGCTGTCCTAACAAAATAGAAGTACCTACTTTACTGTGGAGTTGATCTGGAGTAACACAGAGGGAGCTAAATGAAGTACAGAAAATATTATTTTGCAAGGAAAGAATGTAAATGTTTCAGGAGTTATTGCTGAAGGGCATTTTTCCTCCCAAAACCCCAAAGAAAATAATTGTAGAAAATCCAAGGCTTTTAATTTCCACTGGGACATATGACATGGGAGCTGATGGTTTTCTCAAAAATGTCAGGATTACTGACATTTCCCACAGAGTTCCACATTCAACAGAAGCTATGACTTCACCCAGAGGCAAGACAGTACTCTAATGCTCACCAGTACACAAGAAGAGCTGTACCATATAGCTTAACAACCTACCTCAGTTCTCTGGTGGCAACACCAGATGCCAAGAGAGGACTACAGAAACACAATAAAAATTAAGTAAATCTTTTTCAGAGTATTTTCCCATTGTCCAGCATCATGACTTAGGACATTTCTGAGCCAAAATGTAAACTTTGTAGATGCTCTCACTGTGTATTTTCCCTGCATTAATTTGTCTAACTGCTTTATCCACACCTTAACATGGAAAGTTGTTTTGCTGTTACCCAGCATGAACAGTCTTTTGTTTGTCTGGGACCTGACTTCTACAAGTCTTGCACTGTATATAGGTGCTGGTTTGAGGCTAATTAGAATATTTTAATAGAGAAAATTACACTATAGGCTGTGAAAGGAAAACATCATGATGTCTGCTTCACTCATAGACTTGCTGAAAAATTGTCTGGGAAAAATAACCAAAACATAGATAAGGCATTCTCTGTCTGCCTCTTTCTGGGAGAACAGCATCTGGGGTGGTCTAGCAGCTTCTGGCTCTGGCTCCTCTGCCAATTAATTTTCACTAACCACTTTTTTTCTAACCCCCTTGGCCGATCCTCCTAATTTACCTTGTGCATAAGGCAAACCTTGGGGTAAGGTACAGGGGTGGGGAGAAGGTGGAAGGGTGGTTGGGAGACCCTCCTGGGGTCTCTGATTTCTGGGAGGGGAGTTGTGTTTCTGTATTACCTTTAACTTGTCTATTTCTGTAACTATTCCTGTCTATAGTGTATATCTCTGCTTGTACATTGTGCTGAGCTGTAAATAGAGCTTCAGTCCTTAACTTCCAGCCAGCTCAGTTCTAGTCTGGGTCATTTTACAAAGTGTGAGGGGCGAGGAACTCCCAAACCATCACAATATAAGAGTCAGGGAAGGATTTTCTAATCCTTCTATGGGATGGGGAAACCATGAGACCACAATGACCCTGTGCAGCAATCTATTTGCTCAAACAATCCCCCTTACAAAAACACTACCTCCCAGGCATACTGGCTTGCCATGGCTTGAGAAGTGAAGTAGTCAAAATAAAAGGACACAAAAGCACTTCAGAAGTTCTGATTAATTTTAAGGAATATGTAGAGTGAATAATACAGGAATGACATAATATATCAAGAACTGGATATACCCAAAAAACATCCATGTAGACTGGTTTGAGTCAAAGGATAGAAGAGGAGACAGAATTGAGCTGTAGTATTTTGCAGAATTTGGAATAAATTGCGCTGTTCACATACTTGGTTGTTTCTTTTCAACGAGGCCAGACCTACAGCAGCCAGGTTGTTCCTGCATCTGATGTCAGGCTAATAGGCACAGCAGTAATTGACCTACTCGTTAAGAAATAAAACCAACTGAACCCAATCCCTCTGTTGTGGTAGGTCTAAACAGGTGAAAAGAGGCCTGAACATGTCATAGGAAGGACATTTAACTGTTGGAGCGGATCCAGAGGAGGACCACAAAGATGCTCAGAGTGCTGGAGCAGCTCTGCTATGAGGACAGGCTGAGAGTTGGGGCTCTTCAGCCTGGAGAAGAGAAGCCTTCCAGTATCTGAAGGGGGCCTACAGGAAGGCTGAGGAGGGACTATTTACAAGGTCTTGCAGTGACAGGACAAGGGGCAATGGGTTTAAACTGGCAGAGGGGAGATTTAAACTGGATGTTAGGAGGAAGTTCTTTACAGTGAGGGTGATGAGGCACTGGAATAGGTTGCCCAGGGAGGTTGTGGCTGCTCCTTCCCTGGAGGTGTTCAAGGCCAGGTTGGAGGAGGCCTTGAGTGACCTGTACTAGTGGGAGGTGTCCCTGCCTATGGCAGGGGGTTGGAGCTAGATGATCTTTGAGGTCCCTTCCAACCTTACCATTCTATGATTCTATGTACTGGCTTGCCCAGATATGTTCTTCTGCTCTCATTCTGTTGCGGGGAGAAGGATCCACAAGGAAAAGGACAAAGAACCTGGAGCCATTGAGTCTAAGGACTCTGGTTTGCCCAGACTTGTTTTGTTCCTGTTTACATCCTGTAGTAAACAAGGTGCATACACTTGGCTTGTGCCTGCCTCATGCAAGGCCTATGTTTTCCCAACTTTGGGTAAAGCAAGCCTATGGCTTCACCTAAAATGACGAAGCTTGGCTAGCTGCCATCGTGATTGGTTATTCTGTGTCCAAAGGCCCATGTATGGATCAAAAGGGAAGAGCAGGTGACACAGCATGCTCTGCAGTTGTATTTGTGCTTGCTTGCTTGCTTGCTCCTGCCATTGTTACTGATTATTGTACTCTCTGCTTCTGGCAGTGATTCTGCCATTGCCTTCTGCAGCATTACGCTATACTAAGCTATAAGCTAGCTCTGTCACAAAGTTACAAACCCTAATACTCTGGACTTGAATTGCCTGGAAACTGCCTGCTTCAAGTTTACCAGGAATAGGCTTAAAATAGTTCCATGCTTAGCCAGTGCGACATCCATGTCAAGACCGCATATTTGAAGACATCCTGCCTACACCTGCCAAGATGAGGAGCCCTGGAAAGGACACACAGATTGTCCTGAGAAATCAAGACCAGATCAGAGATTGTCTGCCTCATTTCCCCAGCACCATGTGGAGCCTGGGAAAAATCAGAAGCCTCAGCAGCTGACATCGACAGAACTCCCTGCAAGTGTTTTGGGTACTGTCTGAAACTGTAGCTAGCCCCATGGGTTGGGAGATTAATATTTGTGAGTAAAGCCTCTTGAAAATCACCATTGCCTTCTGCCATAAGTAAAAAGAAGCTTCTCTAGACTACCTAGGGGGCAAGCAGTGTATTGACTGGAGAGAAGATGTTTTTCCAGTTCAATTTGGTTTAATGTTTATATTTTTGCTAATTATTTCTTAAATGTTCTAGATCCTATGTAATTCCTTCCTATAATGTTTCCATGACCAAAATTAGTGGTTCAGGGTGGGGAGAGTTCTGAATATCAAAATTAATAAACAATATTAATTTTGAAAAAATACCATCTCACATCAATTAATTGCCTCTCCATTACACCTTCTGATCTCTAAGGGCCAGCTACAACACAAAAGGATTCACATCTTATCAAATTTCTCTTACCAAATTTATTTTATCAGATTTATCCACCACCAAAAGCAACAAGCATGTGGGTGGGCCTCCATTTAGAATGAAGGTTGTAGCTTAACAGTGATATGTGAAGAGTCCCAAATGACATCTAAAAGAATTCTCTAATTGAAGATATTGCAAATCATTTGAAGGAGTAAGCACTTAAATATTTTTTTTTACTCTATTGTCTTCTGCATTTTGTAGGATAGAAAAGTTGTCAGAGAAGCAGAGTATAAATGCAGCTCTTTACAATTCACATTTAATTTAAAAATAGAATTATTGTGAGTCCACTTCTAATTCTGTGACTTTCATAACAAAGGAAAGCAACAGGAAGTAATTCTGAAATAGTTTGAAGTCTGAAAGGCAGATGTACTGAAAACAAAAGAAAATGAAGCATGCTGCTATGGGGTTTTTGAATAGCCTCTTGATCTTAGGATGTTAAGTGTCTCAGAGATGGGAGGACAGGCAGTACTCATTCAACATCCTAGAGGATTCAAGCTTATCCAAAACAAAGAAATAGAACAAGATTTGATAGTATGCAGGGGAAAAAAAAATAAGTAGTCCTATTTGAGGTATCTTCTAAGACTAATAATTTCTTTAGCTTAACAACCTCTTTGAAACCATGGGATATGTATGTCAGGACTGTAGAGATTTCACAGAAACATTTATGCCAAAAGCCAGTGTTAGACACCCAACTCACTTCAACTCACTTTTTGCTCTGTAGTCATTACAATATACCACCAAAGTGACTTTTGTAATGCATTTGGTAAAAGATGGTAATTTGCTAGATGGAGTTCACTCCCTCTCCCCTACCTCAAGGACTGCCATCCTTAGTCAGAGTATTCATTTAACTTTATGGCTCTTACATGTCATGATTTGCAGACCAGGAGTCTCAGCAATTAATTCAACATGAATAGGGCAAGAAGTCTTTCTTTTTTCATGAACATCCTATCACAGAAGGATTTAATTTTTCAAAAGAAAAGTCCAGCAGAAATAGGACTATCTTGGGTCCAAGGTCCATACCTGCAGGGCAAATCTAATCCAATTGGTTACCCAACCACAACATAAATATATGGGTGGATTTTTGACCCTTTCACAGCATCACAGTACACAAGGCTGGAAGAGATCTCAAAGATCATCAAGTCCAACCTGTTACCACAGACCTCAAGACTAGACCATGGCACCAAGTGCCACGGCCAAACGCGCCTTGAACACCTCCAGGGAGACGGTGACTCCACC
>VWZE01010856.1:24633-63135 GCA_013396675.1 Eubucco bourcierii
TCAAGCACCTCAATGTCCTTCTTAAATTGAGGGGCCCAGAACTGGACACAGTACTCAAGGTGTGGCCAAAGCAGTGCAGAGTCCAGGGGGAGAATGACCTCCCTGCTCCTGCTGGCCACACTATTCCTGATGCAGGCCAGGATGCCATTGGCCTTCTTGGCCACCTGGGCACACTGCTGGTTCATGTTTAGGTGGGTGTCAATAAGCACCCCCAGATCCCTTTCTGTTTGGCTGCTCTCCAGCCACTCCCACCCCAGCCTGTAGCTCTGCATGGGGTTGTTGTGGCCAAAGTGCAGCACTCGGCACTTGGATTTGTTGAATGCCATCCCCTTGGACTCTGCCCATCTGTGCAGGCGTTCGAGGTCCTGCTGCAGAGCCCTTCTGCCTTCCAACCCAGCAACATCAGCCCCCAAAATCATTTCAAAATGATCTGAACTTCTGGAGAGACTAATTAATGTTCTTCTAGGATGGCTTAAGCATGACAGAGTTTGAGATTAATGTTTTCTGGATTGCAACTGAATAATTTAACTTTCTGGTCTTCATAATAGTTTCAGGCATGAAACTCAGGAAAACAAAAAAATGTTCTTGGATGGAAAATAATATGTACATCTTGAAAATCTCCAACATTGCTTTCTATGGTGTGGTGTGGTGAAAGGCAGAAGCTGAACCAAAACAATTTCTAGACCTCAAATTATGTCTAAAGTAAACCAGAGAGAATAATAACCACTGTAGTTACCATTAAAAATGTTTGAGGTTATTTGTGGTTTCAGAGCTAACAATAATCCAGCACTGCATGCAAATCAGTGACCTCTTCCAAGAACAGAGGATGTATTTCTCTCATTAGCTGATGGTAAACATGAGAAACAAAATACACACACTTATTTAAATATAATAAGTGAATGCTAATGATAATTTTCTCATCTTCAGTTTGTGAGCTAGCTATTTAAAAATATTCCTGTGTTCTGATAAAAATGCAGAGACAAAAAGGCATCAGGAAATAAAATTAACTGAGATGCCTCACATAAGATACACTAAATACTGTACAGTAGCTTCAGCCAAATAAACTACTGGCTTTCTCTTCACTGTAGTTCATAGTTTCTTCATTAGAAAAATTAATCAATGAGATAGAATTTAGGGCAGATGTCTCCATTCCTCTGGGTCTTATGTGTTACAGAAGTGTTCCACTGTAAAACAGGGCACACATCCTACTTCAAATAGCCTCCAGGCCGTGTTATCACTACAGCAGTATCTTCTGATGCTTATCGGGCTGGAAAAACACTGCCACTTATTCAGAAGCATGGACAAAAAAATCTTGCCTTGCAATGTGAGAGCTTTCCTGGAGCACAATATGCACATTGAATTGTGTTTTATACACATTCTAATTTTGCTTTGCTATTAATGAGTTTCAGACATATTTGAAGTTAAAACAAGTGTGTGTGTTACATTCACTACTTCTTTACTGCAAGGTAATTTTATTACTGGATTTATACTGACAAAAGTGACTTGTTAAAGCTTTCACTGATATAATAATGTGACTTGCTGAAATCTATGATGAAGGGAAAAAACATTTCCTACAATTTATTTGGAGAATGAATAACTTTATGAAGTTTGTTACTGGGGGCAAATGACTTGCTAAAACTCACACAGACTAAAAATTACACATATGGACAAAGTGAGTTATTTTTTGACATGATCAAAGCCATTACATAGTATACTGTCCACAAATGCAATTCCATCTTTTCAATTAACCTGAGAGAGACAATGCACAACCACACAGCATGAGACTGGACAGAGCACAAGCAACTGGTGTTACAGTGGGACAGGCCAACCAGTAAAGAAGTCAGCTGTGGCAGGATAATAATTTTGATGCCATTGTTCTGTTGCTTTTGCATCTGATGTGCAAGAAGTTTGAAACGTGTTTTTGTAATGGTGATAATGTATCTGTAGCTTTTCATGTACTTTCGTAATACAAGATGATATAAAACCACAGGAACTGAGAAATCCGTCTTAATTTTTGAGTCCTGTACTATTCTACTCCTTCTGTTTTTTGGAAGCCATCATCACCCTGTTACAGTGGCACTGGCTAAAAGATTGCACTGGTGAAAATGACTACAAGCTTGCATGTTGTGCTGGTTTGAGGCTAATTGGAATATTTTAATAGAGAAAATTACACTATAGGCTGTGAAAGGAAAACTTGGTGATGTCTACTTCACTCATAGGCTTGCTGAGATGATTGGAAAAAAACAAAACAAAACAAACAAACAACCATTAGATCAGCCTCAGTCAGCCTCTCTCTGGGGACACAGCATCTCAGGTGGTCTAGCTTCTGGATTTTCTTTGCCGATTAATCTTCGCAAACCGCTTTTCTTCTAACCCCCCTGGTCGATCCTCCAAACTCACCTTGCGCATAAGGCAAACCTTGGGGTAAGATATAGGGGTGGGGAGAAGGTGGAAGGGTGGTTGGGAGCCCCTCCTGGAGTCTCTGATTTCTGGAAGGGATGTTGTGTTTCTGTATTACCTTTAACTTGTCTATTTCTGTAACTATTCCTGTCTATAGTGTATATCTCTGCTTGTACATTGTGCTGAGCTGTAAATAGAGCTTCATTCCTTAACTTCCAGGCAGATGAGTCTAGTCTGGGTCATTTTACAAAGTGTGGGGGGTGGGTAACTCCCAAAGCATCACACATGTTCTGCTGAGCTTACTAAGACATTTATGCTGCCTTACCTGTATGTAAGCTGCCTATGATTACATTGGTGAAATCTTCTTTAAGAAAAGAGCATGAATAATAAAGCCAGTGCTTTATATTCTGGTAACAAAAACATGGTGAAAGACAAAAAAGCTGTTGCTGAAATCATAAGGGCTTTCTGTGTGGTTTTTTATCGACCCAGTATCTACTCCAAGTGTGTAAACTGATGATGTAGCTCTGTATCCAGTCCCTTAGGTAACATACTTCTTAAATGTCAGGGACCATCAGTGAGGTCATCTGCCTTCCTTTTCGTACCCAGTGTAGAGAAAAAGGCACTTTTAAAGTGAAAAAGGCACTTTTAAAGTGAAACATCTGGGTTATGAAGGGCAACTACTTTTGAGAAGATTAATTTCACTGTGAAATGTCTTTTGATTTCTCAGTAGAGAAAAAGCCTATAGAGGGTTTGGGTTTTTTTAATATGTAACTAGCTTAGCTATGGGCAGATAAATTGTCTTTATCTTATTGAGATGAAGCCAAACCTTTTTGTCTAGGTGGTGTAAAAATACAAATAAGATCAGTAGGAGTCATTATACTTCTATTGACCACCCATGTCCATTTTTCAAGCTGAGCAATCTTCAACATAGGGATTGTAATATAAGTAACACAGAACCTATTTCACAAGCCATACTTTCTTGCCTGCTGCTAAGAGTTCCCAGAGTCAGAAGTTTTGGCAGCTTCTACACTCATTCAATGTATCCCAGAAGTTTCACTGACAAAAACTCAGGGTGTTTTCCTTAAAACAATTTTGATGTAGTACAAATTCACACAGCAGAAACGGAACGAAAAATGCAGTAAAGGAGATCTGATGCACCAGATCTGTGCATAAGAGCAGAGAATAAGCACTCCCAAGATAACCCTCCATATTAGAGCCAGTTTACTATGACTTCTTATGCTATACAGGAATTTATTGTATCACCATGTACGTACTTCAAGATTGCCAGATTCTATAGAGCACTGCCTCATCTTAAATGATAACAATAGAATGCAGAGACTGGATTGATATGGACATTTTCTGGCGATTGTTTTTTTTTTCCCTGTTGCTTTTCCAGTATTAGGCCAACAATTCTTAAAAGAAGAAAAAGATTCTATTATTTATGTTGAAGTATAATCAACATGGGGTGAGGAGAAAGTATAAATTACATGTATTTTACATCTACATATTCCAACGGACTTTGAATTTTAACACCCACCTTTTAATTGGCCTACAACAGACTTTGAATTTTAACACCCACCTTTTAATTGGCCTAGATAAAGACTTTCAAAACTTGAAAATAAACTTTGTGAAAAAGCACAACGCCATTTACTTATTTTTGCTGCATTTCCAGTCATTTAACAGAACCTTAGATGTACATAAAATAAATATTTCTTAAAGATTAGAGCCCGTTTTCTTAAAGATTTTCTAATCTCTAATTCTAATCTCAATCTCTAATCTCTTTTCTTAAAGATTGGAGATTATTGATTGCCGATTCCAATGTGCAATCTTTTTTTGTTTTGTATTTTTAATGTTTTAATTCACATCAGTGCTGGGAGCAATTATTTTAATATTTCATTTTTCTAGAAATTTAAATACATATTTTCGAAGACACATTACTGGTTTGCTTCCTTCTCCAAAATTATTCTGAAGGTTTTGGAGTATAATAGGCTTTCACTTGATGAAGTAATTAGTCATAAATTGTCTGTCATAAATAAATAATGTCATCATTGCTTTCCTGTTATTATCATTACTTTCATAGGAGCAAGAGGATCCTAGGTGCAATGAAATGGGAAAATCTGCAGTGTATTACTCTGAAAACACGCAAGTCCCCAAAGCTTCAGAGATAAAGACACAAGACAGGATACTAATTAGAGAATATGTAGTCGTGGGGTAATGAAGGGCAAATTACTTAGGGGTGCTGTAGGGAAATTGTCAATGCCAATCATAGAAAAGGCCTTAAAGGAATTTGGGATGATATGCATCCGTGCCAGTTGGTTAAATGTTAGAGGCAGAGACTGCCTTGTATGTTAAACTTTGAAACACATTGAGTTCAGCCCTACAGATGGGTCACAGAATCACAAGATATTAGGAGTTGGAAGGACCTCTGGGGATCATCCAGTCCAACTCCCCTGACAGAGCAGGGCTATAATCTAGTGCAGGTCACACAGAAATGCATCCAGATGGGTCTTGAAAGTCTCCAGAGAAGGAGACTCCACAACCTCTCTGGCAAGCCTGTTCCAGTGCTCTATGACCTTTACAATAAAGTTCTTCCTTGTGGTGATGTGGAACTTCCTCTGCTGTAGTCTGCATCCATTACCCCTTTTCCTATCGCATGGCACAAGTGAGAAGAGGCTGTCCCTCCCTTCTTGACACTCAGCCCTCATATATTTATAAACATCTATTAAACTAGTGAACTTCTCTTGTTTTCAGAAAAGGGACTTAACAGCAAAGCACTGAAGATTGAGATCCTACTCAATCTACCAGTACTTCCTAAGACAAAAACAGTATTGTACAATTGCCATGAAAAACAACTAGGCAGGCAACATCCTTGATTTTTTACTGTAAGGCCACATATGTGTTAATACAGCAAATTCAATTTCTCACTTAAGGTTAACACAATTACAGCTGAGCAGTAAGGATTCTATACCAAACAAGCACTGCTAGCAACTTCAGAAAGCTCATGCATTGTTAGAACACCAAACAAAGACAATCTAAAAGGGTAATATACTTTCACACTCTCAATTAAATATGTATTTCTATTTGCAGTGTCTATAGTCAGTTTAATCTGCATGTGCAATGTGATTTTTGCATACAGAGCTAACAGAAAGAATACTTGGGAGTTATTAAAATAGTAATAACTCTAGCAACTGCCTTCTTCTGCAAACTGCTTATGTGAATCATCACACTGAATCCAAGGAGACTGCTCTCATAAGGAATATTCTCACTATTCTGTGGCTTCACAATTTGTTGTGTCACTGTTATAATCTATGCAGCAAATGCATTACTCAGTGCTCTCTTTAATAGTCACAGGAATTCTGCGGTTTTGCTTCACCACCTACTGAAGTGTTGATTTATTCAGAAGGGTAGTCATCATGACTCAGTATGGGTTTTTAGAGACTGTAATTTCTCCAAAATCGGTACTTCATACATTTCATTGACAAGAGAGATAACCATGGAGTATGATACTGTGTGAGTTTTCTCTGGAGACTTCAAAATAATGTGTGAAACTTCAAATGACAGAAAAAGTGAACTCAGAAGTTACTTATTTTGGTATCAGATCTGAAATCACAGCAGCCAGTTCAAGAGTGCTCTTGTATTTGGCAACTGTTTGGGGTTTTTTTGTTCGTTTGTTGGTTTGTTTGTTTGGGGGGTTTTTGTTTGTTTGGTTTTTGTTTTTTAAAATAAGTTTCAAAATCAGAAAAATCCTGGGAAAGAAATGAGGAGTGCACAGACACAGACACAATTAAATGTGATTCGTCAGTATCATGTATGCGCTGCATTGGAGAAGACAGTGTTGGGAGATATTTTCACAGCTGAAAAGAGAAGAGGAAAAACCTTGATGATTTTACAGAAGTTGGAAAAAAAAAAAAAAAAAGATGAGGAAAACCTGCTGGTAGCTCACAGCACATCAAGCATAGAAAGAATTAGCTTTATGCATTCCTCATTCTTTTTTAAAGCAATTCCACCTAGAAGTTCTGCACAGAAGAGGCCTATGAGTTTCTGTTTCTGCCTATGACATGACAAAAGTGCAGGAAGAAAAATGCCCTTGAGTTATCTGATTAAAAAAAAAAAAATTTATTTCTGGGTTTTGCATTAATTGATGCTTTTTTTCTCTTTTCTTTATGTAGCTCCACAGCAAGTCAATTATTACCATCTCTTACTTTGCAAGTTAGAGACTAACACAGGACAAAGTTAGGCAAAATGCCCAAAAAAGTTAAGCCCACAGCAACTCAAAATGTTGTGAACAGCAGAGAAAACTGTTTTCCTGGGATTTACATTTAGTATGCAGTACTTCACAGGGCTGTTTCAGAGCTGTATTGTAAATGGCATATATGCTTTGCAGCCTTCGTTTTGAGCACAATTGATGGGCAGTTAACTTAACTAAATAGGAGAAAGCATGACTTCTGCAAAGGAGTTTTAAGATCCTTTCATTATAGCTAACAGCTTTCAATTCCCTTTCAAAATCAACTTTCCCTGGGCTCACATATGCTATGTATCACCAAAAGGTTAGAAGATCAATTAAAGTCTTCTGTGTGTGTTTAAATATCTCATCTTCATCCTTCAGACCATGCATCCATATAGGAATACAAAGCAGGGTTAGGTGCTAATTGCTGCATCCTATCAGTAAGTAATCTTTAAATTCTTCCTGAGAAAGACCTTTCTGTACAGAGTAATTGTATATTCAGTGCTTTTTCCCATCAGTGTGCCACAGAGTGTTTCAGCATATTCTTTGGTCTGGGAACCCACAGCAAGCAACCGCTTTTCCCTAGTTTACCTGTGACATTTCATCAGCAGAAAAACACCTCTATCAAAGCTTTCCTTTCTGACAGCAATACCACATGGGGTGACCCATGCACAAAACTCAACATTTTAAAGTCCTTGCTTCATTATTTTGCCTTATTTCCTCTCCTGATTGAGCGAGAAGGGCAAAGATCAGGGAGCATGGTGGCGTATGATTATAGGCGGACCCCAGACAGTAACTGTGAGGAGGCTGTCGGAGGATGTTGCTTAAGACTGAATATTTATGATTTCTTATCCTGGAACCTATTATTTCAAAGTATAAAATCCACAGCAAAATAATGCTCAGGGTTTGGCAAAACCCACAAAGCAATAAAAAGCATTTATCCTGTGTAGGGGGAGGCTTGTGTGAAGGTAATTGAAAGAGAATGTTGACCATGATTTTGATACTGTGACTTAACTAAATCAGAAGGCTGAACTGTGTCTGCCATTGTCCATACAGTAAGAATCAACAGATCTGGGTGGATGTAGATAAGAATATAATCTATCCCATGATGAGAAGTTTGGAAAGCACATTGATTTCCTGGTGAAAACCATAGAGAAAACAAGCTTTATGCTTTCATCAGTAGAATCTTGGATTTAAATTGATTAAGCAATTGATTAAGGATAGTATAGTTTCAAATAAAATTTTTTATAAAGCTGCATTTTTTGTTTTCAAGGCTGAGGTACTCAGATTGCAAGGATTCTTGGTGGCAAAATGTTCCATTTCATCCCAGAATCATTTGTTGTCTAAATGCAGCAGGTCAAAACTGGTCATATTTCTTAGGAGCATCTAGAGCTCTTGGTTTTGCAGTGTTCTGAGACTAGGTGTTTATTATAGTTCAATTCTGGATTCCAGCCTTTCCATGGCCAACTCTGTGTCATTTCTGCTTGGAGTAGTAACCAGACATCCTCACCAGCTCACTATGTTGGCTGAAGAAGAGTAAATCACATCTGTCTAAGAGAAAAAAATATGAGGTCTTTTAACAAAGTTCTCCATTGGAGAGAGCTAGAGCTTATGGTCCTGCTGTGGCAGGGGAGTTGGACTCAGTGATCTATGGAGGTCCTTTCAAATCTCTAACATCTTGTGATCCTGTGATCCTGTGGTTTTTTTCCACATATTTCTAGTCTCAGTTCTGAAGAACACCATCCAGAAGGATATTCAAGGAGTCCTGTTGAGAAACAAATCAAATACCTCACACGGGAATTTTTTATCTTGGAGACAAGTATGTAAAGGAGATGTCCAAAATAGTTTGGATGAGTTGCTGTCTGGAACTGGCTCTTTCCTACACCTCTGAAGGAAGCCTGCAGTGGTTGAGACATAATTTGCTTTTTAGCAGTGTTCTACCTCTGCAGGATTACAAGTATGTCTGTATAGGCACAGCAAGTATGTCTGTATAGGCACAACTACCTCTTCAGGCTGAGAAGGCAAAAATCTGTCTTTCCACCTCCATGATTTCCCTTCATCACTTATTCCATTCAATTTTTTTGAAGTAGACAGTCTGGATTTCAGGACAGAGAGGTGACAACTACTAACTTCACAGTCATGAAGGATGTGAAGATACATCATTTGACCTAATGACTTCACACTACAAGAAGGGAATAAGGAAAGCAGATTCCAATGTCTTGCTCATTCCCATGTCACCCTTTGAACAGACAGAGTGACCCTGGCATTTTTGTGAGAAATTATTCCCAGTATTCCTTGGTAAGTGGATGTGTTGTAAATTTCATGCCCTCTTTGGTAGCCAGCTCCTTCACAAACATATCACAGAATCACAGAATTAACCAGGTTGGAAAAGACCTCTAGGATTCATTCCTTACTCAGGGAGTATTTAGTGGATCACCCTCTGACACATCAAGCTCTCTCCTTATTCTTCAACTCGCAATACTCACGGCCTTTTTTGGACTCCATACTTAAATGCTTTACAGCATCCCTCTTTCCTAGGTATAAAAATTAGGAGATTTCTCCTTGCTGACACAGTGGTAGCACTGGAGCAATGGTCAAGTTGTGTTTGTTCGCACAACTCATCTTTGCAACTTTCTCACTTTAAATTGTTAATCCACTTCAGGTTCCCTAGAGGGTCTTGAACACACATCTTCCCTTGAGGTTGCCTTCTCTTTGCTTCTGTCTGCAAGGAAAGAGAAGGAATCAAGTTGAATTCGAAAAGACTCAGGGGATTTTCCTACTCTGAGCATCTACGTGTACTCAGGATGACACTTGCGTGGCCAGCAGGGCAAGGGAGGGGATTCTGCCCCTTTACTCTTCTCTCCTCAGACTCCACCTGGAGTACTGTGTGCAGTTCTGGAACCCTCAGCACAGGAAGGACATGGAAGTGTTGGAGTGGGTCCAGAGGAGGGCCACAAAGATGATCAGAGGGTTGGGGCAGCTCTCCTATGAGGACAGGCTGAGAGAGTTGGGGCTCTGCAGTCTGGAGAAGAGAAGGCTTCGAGAGGACCTGATAGCAGCCTTCCAGTATGTGAACGGGGCATACAGGAAGGCTGGGGAGAGACTATTTACAAGGTCTTGCAACAACAGGACAAGGAGCAATGGGTTTAAACTGGCAGAGGGGAGACTTAGACTGGATGTTAGGAGGAAGTTCTTTCCAGTGAGGGTGGTGAGGCACTGGAACAGGTTGCCCAGGGAGGTTGTGGCTGCTCCCTCCCTGGAGGTGTTCAAGGTCAGATTGGATGAGGACTTGAGTGAGCTGTCCTAGTGGGAGGTGTCCCTGCCTATGGCAGGGGGTTGGAACTAGATGATCCTTGAGATCCCTTCCAACCTTACCATTCTATGATTCTATACATTTGAATCTTGGCAGCCTGGAGTTTTTGCCTCTTCACTTGTGCCTGGAAGGTGTCTTTCACCTGACCTTCATCCAAGAAAGAAAGGGGGGAATGCAGTGACTAGCAAATTTTAGACTGGTAGCAGTTAGTTTTCTCCCCTTTTCCAGATGAATCAGCTTTTTGCTCTGAAGTCTTTGTGCATGTGTATGTGTGCGCGTGCCTGAAGACTACTTCCAAAATAAAGGCAAAATACAGAGCTACACAGAGAAGAGAGCAGCACAGCAACACGGCTTACAAAATTGTCTTAACCCATTCAAACTGAATTTGTACATTCATACCTGGCAGGCGGGTCATATTAACATAAACTACCCTCTCAGCCTGGCCAGACACTCACAAGACTTAAACTCTGTCTCAAAAGGCAAAGCAAGAAAATCCAAACAATCACAAAAGAAAACAAACAAACCAACCCAGTCTATTTTCAGAAATAAAAACAGCTTTCAGATTAATATTGTTTCTTTCTCATTTTCCTTTTCTTGCCACATTGCATGACACTGCATGCTGTCCTGGCTCTGCTCCTCACCACCCACGAACCAAGAGATTAAATTCATTGGCTCCAGTTCTCTCCATGAATCTGTATGAGTTATCAGGCAGCTCCAGCTACCCCTTCTGCATTATTTTTCATTGTTGTTTTGGCTTGGTAGAGCAACAGTAAATCTTTAGCTCATTTCTTTCCACATCCCTTTGCTGCTTGCAGGGTCAGACATAGGAAACCTCCAGCCTCACTAAACAGAAACTACTCTCAAGATGACAAATGCTCAAGGCATGAACATCCCGAGCAGACTCTCAGGTGTTATATGGTAGGAGGTGACTGGATCAACCAGGATACAACAGTGCAGAATTTTGGCTTGCTCATCCCATTGAAAAAAATTGTTAGTTCTAACAAAATCTCTGCTTTATTGATCTGTGTACATTCCTTAATACTAATTAACTATGAAATGCCTCAAATTCCTGTAATAAAGTCTGGTAGTTCTCTGCATTTCAAGCACCAGCAATTCCAGAACAACAAGGTTTTAATGTATGTATGAAAAATATTTCACTGCTTTATTGTGAGTGACACTTCAAACAGTAACCTGCTTATAGTGTGAACTGAAAATAACTCAGCACTAGAGTGGTTTACTCAGAGATCTCAAAGCACTGAGGCATCCCACCCAAACCAGGGCATCTCAGCTCAGTTTCATTTGTGTGCTACACTGTCCTGAGGCACTCATAAAAATGAAATCTACTCACAGGTGTAACTCTCTAAATCAGATTCCTCTGACACCTCTGTTCAATAAGAAGAAACAATCTGTGCCAGTGTACTTGTTTGAGGCTAATTGGAATATTTTAATGAAAAAAAATAGATTATAGGCTGTGAAGAGAAAACAATGGTGATGTCTGCTTCACTCGTAGGCTTGATGAGATGTGTAAAAACAAGGACTCAAATATGGACGAGGCAGAGAGTCTTGCTCTGTCTGGGAGCTGGTGTGTCTGCTGGCCTTCCTGCTGTGTAACCTAACTAATCCCTTTGCTTCTAATCCCCCTTGCTGATCCTCCAAACTCACCTTGCATGTAAGCCAGACCCTGGGACAAGGTAGAGGGGTGGAAAGAAGGTGGAAGGATGGTTGGGAGCCCCTCCTGGGGGGTCTGATTTCTGGGAGGGGTATTGTGTTTCTGTATTGCCTTTAACTTGTATATTTCTGTAAATATTCCTGTATATTGTGTATATATCTCCTTGTATATTGTGCTAAGCTGTAAATATAGCTTCAGTTCTTAACTTCCAGCTGGCTGAGTCTAGTCTGGGTGATTTTCATAGACTGGGGGGGGTGGGTAACTCCCAAACCATCACAGCCAGCTACTCTCAATTAAACAAATGCAGAGAGCAATAAGAGAATGGTCATTTTCTAGTTGTGATAGCTATTTACAAAAAAACTACTGAGGATCTACTGGCCACATGTCATAGTGAACACATACCTTTACTGCACAAATCCCTGGTAATGCCTGTATGTATATTTGTAGGACAGCTCTCCATACTGTGTCAATGCTAAACTGCTGTGCTACTTGACAGAGAGTGTGCAAAGCTTCATAGAAAACAAAAATGTTTAATCAGGTCACTAAATCAAAAGGACAGGCAAGAAGTCTTTTTAAACATGAACGCTGGTCATACAAGACCTTTGCATATATATGTATTGCTAAATCTAATCCCTGGCAGCAGAAGGAAAGTCCTTGCATATAGGTGCCCTCATTTATTCCTAGCAGTGGGTATGACCTCATTTACAGACTGCAAGAGCTTTCCCTTCAACATGTTATTGAAAAGAGGGAAAATACTTCCAGCAGAATACAACTGTGCTTTGTGGTAGCAGAACTATGTCAAGCAACAAACAATCCTAAGTGTGAGATATTTCAGTGTAAATAAGAATAGATTGTTTAAGTTCTAGAGTTAGCCGGTCTAGACGCCTGGCTCCTAAATGTCTTTACCACAGGAAAACTTTTCTACAGAACCAGTGAAGAAAGAAAACTGTCCCTGTATTTGGTGACATTCTTCATCCCAGCACCTAACAGACAGAGAAAGCAACTGATACAAAAAAAGACCTGAATAATTTAAGTATAAGAGCAATCTCTTGCATTAGCCAACAGCAGTTCAGAAGTCATTCAGTTTCCAATGTTCTCTATGAGGTCCAGAAAACAACTTTCTGCATTCAATCTCCTTCTTTGGCAACAAAAGTAAAAAGAGTCTTAAATTAGTGCTGCCCATATTTTTCACTTGAATTCTTCCCTATTACAGAGCACATTTGTCTTGCAAAACATATATTTTAGCAGGAAGTGATGGTCATATACCTCAGATGCTTTGTTTTATTGTAACGGAGGGTATTAATTAATGCAAGATGGGATTTTTTTTCAAATTAATATTATTAATTTTTATATTCAGAACTATCTCACAACTTGCCCACTAATTTCAATAATAATTAAGTTCTTCACAACAGTCATGGAAACATTATATAAAGGAATAACTGGATCTAGTGACTTAGGGAATATGAGACCTAACAACACACAGAGTACTATCAGGAAGTTTAATCAGCACTGGGTGACAAGGTGAAGTTGCCTGTCCAAAGCCCTCTCACACCTTCACCTTGTCCAGGTATGGTATTTTATGCTACAAAATCACAGTATCACAAAGGTTGGAAGAGACCTCAAAGATCATCAGGTCCAACCCGTTACCACAGACCTCAAGACTAGACCATGGCACCAAGTGCCACGTCCAAACACGCCTTGAACACCTCCAGGGACGGTGACTCCACCACCTCCCTGGGCAGTAGCCCATTCCAGTAGCCAATGACTCTCTCAGTCAAGAACTTTCTCCTCACCTCCAGCCTAAACTTCCCCTGGTGCAGCTTGAGACTGTGTCCTCTTGTTCTGTCACTGGTTGCCTGAGAGAAGAAGGTAACCTCCTCCTGGCTACAACCACCCTTCAGGTAGTTGTAGACAGCAAGAAGGTCCCCCCTGAGCCTCCTCTTCTCCAGGCTAAACAATCCCAGCTCCCTCAGTCTCTCCTCATAGGGCTTGTGCTCGAGGCCTCTCACCAGCCTCATTGCCCTTCTCTGGACACACTCAAGCACCTCAATGTCCTTCTTAAATTGAGGGGCCCAGAACTGGACACAGGACTCAAGGTGTGGCCTAACCAGTGCAGAGTCCAGGGGGAGAATGACCTCCCTGCTCCTGCTGGCCACACTATTCCTGATGCAGGCCAGGATGCCATTGGCCTTCTTGGCCACCTGGGCACACTGCTGGCTCATGTTCANTGCCCTCCAACCCAGCAACATCTTGGTGTCATCTGCAAATTTGCTGGTGACTGACTCGATGCCCTTGTCCAGATCATCAATGAAGATGTTAAAGAGGATGGGGCTCAGTACTGATCCCTGGGGCACACCACTAGTGCCCGGCCTCCAGCTGCATGTGGCACCATTCACCACCACTCTCTGGGCTTGGCCCTCCAGCCAGTTCCTAACCCAGCCTAGAATGTTGGCATCCAAGCCACGAGCTGACAGCTTAGCCAGCAGTTTGGTGTAGGGGGCAGTGCCAAAGGCCCTGCTGAAGTCCAGGTAGAGCACATCCACAGGCCTCCCTACATCCACCAGGCAGGTCACCTGATCATAGAAGGAGATCAGGTTGGAGAGGCAGGATCTGCCCTTCCTAAATCCATGTTGGCTGGATCTGAATTCAGTACATATATATATTCAGTACAGAGTTAGTACAATTAGGGAATAGGTGGAGTTATTATAATCAGTTCCTGGAATTCACTTCCATAAAGTACCGCCTCATCCAACAAGAACACAAAAAAGTGTATAAACATGTGCAGGTATCCTGTAAACATGTTTGGACAGACATGGTGGTACCAGGCCCTTTTGTCTTCCTTCCTGCGGTTGCTTCTCCCCTCAGCAGAAGGAGGGAGAGCAGAAAAGACACATCTGGGCAAGCCAGGATATGTTGAGGTCTATTTTGGCCTGTTTAGGCCTTCCACGACATTTATTTACCCACATTAAGATGGCATAAAACAGCATGAAGAGAAAAGCATCCAGAATGTCCTGTCTAAATTTTCCAACTGTAAAACTGACACCTAGTAGTATCTTCATCCATTATTGATGTTATAGTATGTAAATTCTCTGTGTCTTTACAAAGTTGGGTGGTAGAGACTCTTCCTTTAAAGCAGCACAATCACAGTTAGGTAACTAGAACCTTCATTGTGCACTGTGTTTGCATATGTTTAAAGCATGTGAGATTGGACTTGATAGCTAGCATAACACTGCAGCAGAGATAGACACAGCCCATTTTCCTGCAGTTCTTTTCTGAAAAGTCATTTGGAATATCTGATTAAGCTAATTTACACCTTTTCCCAGGTGCCAGCTGGGAGTTGCTGGCCCTAGCATGCAAGTAGGAACAAGATAAACCAAATCAAGGACTTCAGAATTAATGATAACTTACTGAGTGAATGATATTGGCCCAGACAGCAACCGAGTCCTGGGCTGCATCAAGAGCAGCGTGGCCAGCAGGACAAGGGAGAGGATTTTGCCCCTTTACTCTGCTCTCCTCAGAACCCACCTGGAGTACTGTGTGCAATTCTGGAGCCCTCAGCACAGGAAGGATATGGAAAGTGTTGGAGCAGGTCCAGAGGAGGCCATGAAGATGATCAGAGGGCTGCAGCAGCTCTCCTATGAGGACAGGCTGAGAGAGTTGGGACTCTTCAGCCTGGACAAGAGAAGGCTTCGAGGGGACCTGATAGTAGCCTTCCAGTATCTGAAGGGGGCCTACAGGAAGGCTGGGGAGAGACTATTGACAAGGTCTTGCAATGCCAGGACTAGGGACAATGGGTTTAAACTGGTAGAGGGAAGATTTAGACTGGATGACAGGAGGAAGTTCTTTCCAGTGAGGGTGGTGAGACACTGGAACAGATTGCCCAGGGAGGTTGTGGCTGCTCCCTCCCTGGAGGTGTTCAAGGCCAGGTTGGAGGAGGCCTTGAGTGAGCTGTACTAGCGGGAGGCGTGGTAGGGGGTTGGAACTAGATGATTCTTGAGGTCCCTTCCGACCTTACCATTCTATGATTCTATGATTTTAGCTGGATAAGGTCCACCCAGAATGCACTGACACTAATGAAACCATAAGGTAAGAGTTGATGGTGTGCGGTTGGGTTTTATCCGGTATGGGTATTTGCTAGTAGTATGAACTTAGATCAACTTAAACTTCTGATATAACTTCACCATAAGGTAAAATATTGGCAAAACTCTGCTTCAAAGGAGAGTAATTTGGTGTAAAATTAATGTTTTTGGATGACTAAGAAAACGGGGTTTTCTTTTGATTCATCTTTAATTAGATGAGAGACAAATACTGCATCACATGCTGTTAGGGCTTAATACCAGGCAATCAGCAATATAAACTTCAATGATATTTACATTTGTTTTCTCTTCCCCTCATTCCCAAATGCATTCTGGGCTTCCCACTCATTAAATAGTCATGTACAGAATTGTTCTCAGTTTATTAAAGTACAAATAAAATTTCTCCATCTATTCTTTACACAACTCCTTATTGAAATTTTAAGATGCACCCTGCTCAGAAAGAGAGGTTATCCCTCAATATTATTATTCATCATGACTGCACTGACTCCCAAGTTGGCATGTTACTCCAGTAAAACAAGAGAAAACAGGTATCTGTCCATCATGATCCCTGAGATAAATGACACACCCTCTGCTCCCACTGCAGCAGCTTATTTCAGACACGAAATACCTACGATGGAACCTAAAGCTAGCCATTTTGCCCTGAGATGCAGAGGCTGGAGCTAGTCAAAGTTTCAAATAGTGTCACAAAACCAATTAAAGAATTCCACTTGGGCAAAAGTTCCTTACAAGGGAATTTTACAATTTATCTCCCAAGGCATAGTTTTAACAAAGACATAAAACAAAGATGGTGAAATAGATTCCCCTGGACTGATGTCAGCAATCTGGCAGAAAATCTCTTAGTGTATTTTGAATATGGATAGGAAATCTGTAATGGTATTAGAGAGAGAATTATTACCCAGAATTGTTCCACAAAAGACATTTGTAGAAAAAGCTTGGGAAACATTTTCCTGGGTGTGATAGTTGTCCTATTTTTTCACTACAGGGTCACTGAAACAAGGAAAAGGATGACATTTAGAATGATTTAGACTTGATTTTATCAAGAAATAAGACAATTTAAATGACTGCTGTAGAAAACAATTTTGGATTAAGAAGTGATGAGTCGTTTCTGCTCAAGTGAAAACAAATGAGAACAGAGGACTGTATCTAAGACTTAAAAAAACCCAAGTTTTGAAAAGTTAAAGAAAATTCATAGTAAAACTTGAGCAATCAAAGGACCTAACATGATCAGGAGTCTATTCCCCCATGAGTGAAAATCTTGGAAAAAGAACTATCTAATCCACTAGAATATTTAGGGGGAAAGAAGGCTGAGTGTAAAGAGGATACTAAAAAAATAGAATAGAATAGAATAGAACAGAATAGAATAGAATAGAATAGAATAGAATAGAATAGAATAGAATAGAATAGAATAGAATAGAATAGAATAGAATAGAATAGAATAGAATAGAATAGAATAGAATAGAATAGAGAAAAAGCACAGACATCTCTATGCTGGATATCAAGTGAGGCAAATTTGCTGTGGTAATGACAAAAAAAAAAAATATCTCAACCTGAATTCAACTTTCTAAAAGATGAATTATTATAGAACAGGGACAATAATCATATTTAAGAGGCAAAGAGTCAAATAATGTTGGTGCAGTCCAAAGCTACCCTGATTTGTTTCCAAGACTGATGATGTAGAAAACCACTGCAAAATGAAACCAGAAAATAAGAATGCATATATAAAACTAGAAAATGTCACAACTGTAGTAAAGCAAAACTTAAGGAACATAGGTCAGGTGGTGAGATAATTAAAAAAAAAAAAAAAAGTACCAAATTTGTAAATCCCATAACAAATATTTTAGCAACTTCTTCATAATTGAAGATAGCAAATTAAGTATCTATATTTAGGAAAGTGATGTGGCCAGTTTCAAGCCTCTCAGTCAAGATTCCAACATAGGAAGGTGGAGAATAGACTTGAAAGGAAGGAATAAGTGAACACTCAGAAGCAACTGAGATTAAGTGTAACATGCCTTGTAGAGGAGAGTTCTTGCCAGACTGACCTAGAGGTGTTCCTTGACAGTCTTTGACCAAACTAAATGAAGTATCTCTTGTGTATCTGGACTTCATATGAATTTTAATGTTATCCTGTAAATATGTAAATATTAATTAAGCCAGAAAACATAGAGGTTAATAGAAGAGTCATTAGGAATACACTGTAAGCAGTATATTATTTATATTAATTATTTGTTCTTCCCTTGTGTCATAGTCTGTTGTAAGAATGAGTAGATGAGGTGCTTCTGGGAAAGAGAAGATTTACTCCTTCTTTTGGAGGCAAATAAACACGCCTGAAGGTCAGCAGCTTTGAGAGACTGCTGTGAGCGACAGGCCAAGGAAGAAGAGAAACAATAAACAGGGCCAGGAGCTGGAGCTCAAGGGGAAAAAAAAAAAAGTTCCTGTAAGGACAGTATATAGTATAGGCAGGTTTCAAGGAGGGCAGAAAGAGCTCCTAAGTCAGCCATAGGTGAGTGGGTAATTTGCTGTAGCTCAGAAATCATTGAACTAACTGAGGGTATACACGGAAAGAGTTTCTGCAAAGGTCAGGTGGACAGGAGGAAAATATCAATTAGACCTTTTTTACTACTCTGTCTTGCCTAGTTAAAATGTGTTTTCTCTGTTTGGCAAGTTAATTATTCATATTCTAACTAAAGCTGAGCAGTTTGCAACAAGGAACTCTTGTCTAGCTCATATCAGTGCTGTAGCTGATTCAGAATCCTGTCATACTGGGGAAGAGCATAAAGAGTAAATGAAAATTGGTAGAGATGATGTGAGACATATTTAGATGGAAAGAGGTAAGCAGTGTAGTTCATCAGGAGCTATTGCTAACATTATTGACCATAAAATACTGCAGTCCATGCTCATGAAATCCATCCCTGGGATGCTACTGAAAGTAGCTTGAAGGCAGGGAATGCTGAAGTATCACACAAAGAGAAAGACATGATTAAAGAAACAGAAAATATGAGGTAATGAACAGTGTAACATTAAGTAGCAACATCATCTCTGAACTTGCAGGAAACCCAACAATAAGTTGGGAGTTCTTTGTGTAGAAACAGCAGATAATGATGATGTGATTTTGAACTCAGTAGTAACTCAGTAACCTATGAAATGTGGCCAAAGTAATGTAAAAGTGACTCTGTGATGTTTTAGAAGAAAGATTTCTAGTAGAACAGTAAACTTCATGATATTTGTCTCATTCTACAAGGCATTGCTAAAGTCTTGCCTACAACAGATAGAACTTGTTTGATGTCCTACTTTAAAGGTGAGGTGAAACCAGAAGAGACACGGAGAAAGTACATAGAATAATTTCCATTCTTTGAAAGAATAATCCAAGTAAGCATGCCAAATTGAACCCTCAGTAGGCAATTTTTTGCTGTCTTACAAATACATGAGGAAAGCAAATAATATTTTTTTAAAAATAAGCTAGGGGATAAGCACAACTCACAAGTGAGACTTATGTCTAGAATGTTCCCACTAACATTTAAGGAAATTAGAAGGTTTCTGACAGATAAAAAATTAAACTCGTCTTCCATTAAACTCTTTCAACATCTTCCCATCTTACTGTAGGAGATAACATGGAATTATGCAGCAGGTGCTAAATTATCTCTACTTGAAAGTCAGAGGAGAGCAAAAGGATTTGTTTGGTTTTGGGGTTTTTTTTCCAAAATATCAGCACTACTAAAAGACTCCATAGTCATAATGAAAGTGATGATTTTGAAAAGAAATGTAATTAAATTTTCATACCTCTCCTTTCTCTGTTGTTTTCTCATGTGTTTTTGCTTTAATGAGAAGCCTAACATTTTTATTCACGTTTGATCAAACCTTCTAGGTATGAGGTCTAATCACAAGTGCAGTCATGAAATTCTGTAGTTTGCAGCTTATTTCATTCTCCTGTTCTTGTCCAGCAGAATTAGCATTCCATGATCATGTAACCCAAAGGCAAGGCACATTCTTCATGGCACATTTGGTTTGTGTAGGTAGTTGGATGTATACTTAAAAAATCGGTGCTGATACTGTCTGTCTGAGAGGATGAGGAAAAGAATTAACCACATGAAGCAGATCACTGTCATGCTGCTTAATCAATTACTAGAATATTCTGAGATATTATGAAGATGAAACTATAAAAGCAACTATCCCAAATGGCCAAGTTTGCTATTTAATGATTAAATAAGGAATTAGTAACTATCTAGAGTATGTCTGTATTTCATCACACTTTAAAATAGGCCTTGCTAATTCCACTTACAGCATAACCTAATATTTGATTTTTTAAAAAAATTATGTATTATCATCTTCAGACTGTCAAACCTGAATCTTCAGCATTAAACAGTACCACAACCCTCACTTAAATTATGAATTGCACAACAAACCATGATTGATTCCTTAATTTCCAAATTAATGGCACTACAAATGGCAATATTTACAGCCTTTTTGGCACTGCACCTCATTTTGGCTCCATAGAGACTGATAAATAGCATTTTATGGCCATTACCAAGAACATAGATTGTTTACAATTTACTTAATCTCAACAGTTTAGATTTATGTGATCAGGTTAGAGAATAAATTTATCTAAAATCTAATCTTTTATTCTTCCAGTAGTTCCATCTCCAGATATGTACATGGATCACACAAAATAACAAGAGAAGAAAAAGTAGATTAAATCTGGAGTGCACCCTCAGCAAGTTTGCAGATGACACCAAGCTGTGTGGCACAGTCGACTTGCTAGAGGGCAGGGATGCCATCCAGAGGGACCTGGACAGGCTGGAGAGTTGAGCCCAGGCCAACCTCATGAAATTCAATAAGGCCAAGTGTAAGGTCCTGCACCTGGGTAGGCACAATCCCAAGCACAAATACAGGCTGGGTGGTGAATGGCTGGAGAGCAGCCCTGAGGAAAAGGACCTTGGAGTCTGGGTTGATGAAAAGCTCAACATGAGCCTGCAGTGTGCACATGCAGCCCAGACAGCCAACCGAGTCCTAGGCTGCATCAAGAGAAGCGTGGCCAGCAGAGCAAGGGAGGTGATTCTGCCCCTTTACTCTGCTCTCGTCAGACCCCACCTGGAGTACTGTGTGCAGTTCTGGAACCCTCAGCACAGGAAGGACATGGAAGTGTTGGAGCGGGTCCAGAGGAGGGCCACAAAGATGATCAGAGGGCTGGAGCAGCTCTCCTATGAGGACAGGCTGAGAGAGTTGGGGCTCTTCAGCCTGGAGAAGAGAAGGCTTCGAGGGGACCTGATAGTAGCCTTCCAGTATCTGAAGGGGGCCTACAGGAAGGCTGGGGAAGGATTATTTACAAGGTCCTGCAATGACAGGACAAGGGGCAATGGGCTTAAACTGGCAGAGGGGAGATTTAGACTGGATGTTAGGAGGAAGTTCTTTACAGTAAGGGTGGTGAGGCACTGGAACAGGTTGCCCAGGGAGGTTGTGGATGCTCCCTCCCTGGATGTGTTCAAGGCCAGATTGGATGAGGCCTTGAGTAACCTGTACTAGTGGGAGGTGTCCCTGCCTATGGCAGGGGGTTGGAACTAGATGATCCTTGAGGTCCCTTCCAACCTTACCATTCTATGATTCTATGATTCTATGATTTTGGAACCAGTTCTACTCTTTGCTGCAGCAGAAACCAGCACCAAATCCTTCATGAGAAGATTAATATGCAATGTAGAAGAGAACAATCTTTTATTCCTAACTTGTACCTCTGAATGCTTATTTTTATTATGTTGTGCAGACAAGGGTCCCAAAATGGTTATGGGGATACAGAACAAAAGACCCACACTTCTTAATTATTTTCCTAGGGATACTGACTTTGACCTAAGTTTTCAAAACAACTCTTCTACAAAGTCAGCAAGTAAATGATAAAATACATAAACCAAATAGCTAATTGTTGATTCCTTTTGATTTTACTAACAGATAAATAAGTAAGTACTATTAAACTCTATTTTTTTCCTGCACTATTGACTTTTCAACACTTTTTAGAAGATTCTTCATTTTTTGAGATGCCAAGCACACATCAGCATGCCTTCACGTTAATCTGGCCCTGCTGTGATCTATCTAGAACTTGCACAAATGCTTAACATTGAATTACCTTAGGGAATCTGCAAATTCCAAGAATCCCTTACATTATATCATATTGCAAGCAGATGACTGGTGAATAAACATTTACTGAGAGAAGTCAGCTTAATCTTATCAGGATTAAGATGAAGTTAGTGCAGTCAGGGTTTGCAGACACTGAACCCACGCCCGACACCTACTAAAGACAATTCTAAAAGTGTTGTCTGAGAAACGTGCTAAGCACAGACCATTCTGAAAAGCTTTTCTATATGCTTCTCCTGTCCCATCGTTCTCCCTTGATCATCTGTTGTTAGCTGTTCTCAGAGATGGGAAACCAGGCAAGATGGATATTTGTTTGGATTTATCACAGCCACTCTTCTTATACTAAAAGCAGTAGAGATTGTTACTGGTGAAAAAAAGAAAGTTTCAATGACAAAGATTCTTCTAAACGTGTTCCCCTTGAACTTCATAAGGTTCTTGTTAGCACACTCATTCAACCTGTCCGAGTCTTCCTGGAGGGTGGTACTCTCTTCTGAAGAGTCAACCTCCCCATTCATTTTAATGTTGCCTGCAAACTTTGTCAGGGTGCTCTTGATCCAAACATCTAGATTACTTACGAAGATATTAAACAGCATTAGGGCCAATATAAATGCCTGGGGGATCCCACCTGTGACTGGTTGCCAGATTGAGAATTACATACTACCACCCTCTGGATATGGCCTGTCATCCAGTTCCTCCCACACCATACAGACCACCAATCTAGGCCACAACACGTCAGTTTCTCTAGGAGGAGGTTGTGGGGGACCATGTCAAAAGCCTTGGAGAAGTCCAGGTAGACAAGTCAATTGCTCACCCTGCACTGACCAAGCAACTCATTTTGTCATAGAAAGCAATCAGGTTTGTCAAGCACAATTTGTCCCTGGTGAATCCATGCTGGTTTTTCCCAATTATGTGCTTCAGTTCACTGGTGACAGTACCCAGAAGTTCCGTAACTTTTCCAACTGACTGAAGTATAGTAGCCTCCCAGTATCTGAAGGGGGCCTACAGGAAGGCTGGGGAGGGACTATTGACAAGGTCTTGCAATGCCAGGACTAGGGACAATGGGTTTAAACTGGCAGAGGGAAGATTTAGACTGGATGTTAGGAGGAAGTTCTTTACAGTGAGGGTGATGAGGCACTGGAACAGGTCGCCCAGGGAGGTTGTGGCAGCGCCCTACCTGGAGGTGTTCAAGGCCAGGTTGGACAAAGCCTTGAGTAACCTGTACTAGTGGGAGGTGTCCCTGCCTATGGTAGGGGGTTGGAACTAGATGGTCCTTGAGGTCCCTTCCAACCTTACCATTCTATGATTCTATAAGTGAGGCTAATGGATCTATAATTACCTGGGTTGTCCACAGACCCCCTTCTTCCAGTCTTCAGGGGTGTCTCCTGATCTCCACACTTCTCATAGAATACGGACAGCAGCCTCACAACATCAGCTAGCTCTCTTAACACCCCTGGGTGAATGGCATCCAGGCCCATTCATCTGAAATATCAACCTCTGTTTTTTTCCCATGGCCTGGGACCCAGCAACATTGGTAAAGACAGAGGTGAAGGTGGTGTTGAAGACTTTTCAGCACTGTTGGTGACTAGTTCACCTTTCCCATTTAATAGTGGACCTCTAGTCTCTCTGTTTCTGTCTGTTGTAAATGTATATGAAAAACCCTTTCCTGAAGTTTTTTACATCTCTGGCCAATTGCAGTTCAAGCTGAGATTTTACTTTCTGCATCTCTGGTAATGCTCTTGTAATCTTCAGTAGGTATTGTTCCACTTTTCCATCTGTGCTCTGTTTGCCTTTTGATTCTGAGCAGTCCCAAAAACTCAGAGTTAAGCCAAGGGGTGTTTTTCCATGCTTTTAGAGGGGATGAGCTGAACTGGTTAAGTGGCTCAAGAACTGCTGCATTGGTTGTGTCATAACCATAGGTTCTGACATATAATGCCATTCCAACACCTCTTCTACCCTGCCTGTCTTAATGAAACAGCCTGTAGCAATCCATCATGACCCTCCGGTTCTGTGAGTTGCCCCACCAAGTTTCAGTTATTCCTATATTGTAACTTCCTGACTGGGCACAGAGCTCCAGTTCCCCTCTGTAGCATCACAGATCTTAGCTCCAGGAAGGCAGCATACCTCACATGATTCCCTATCAGGCCAGCCTTTGATGCCTTTTAGCAAGGAGTCTTCCACCACGAGCACATGTTTCTTGCTCTGTCTGCTGTGTGCTGTTGGTTTTTGCTCCTGTGTGCCGGCTGTAGTTAAAACTTCAAACCTGTTTTCAGTTGAGATCCTGGAGAGTGGAGACTGGAGGAGATCTGCACCTGTGGGTCACCAGGTGCTTAATCCTCAGTCGTGTTTGCTGCTGCAACTTGGTTCTGAAGCAACCTGTAGATCTCAGCCTTTGTTCCTCTTACGCTGTGCAGCCCAGTTACTGTTTCCTGCAACTCAGCACTTGACATAACAGGTCATCCACCTGTGCACACCTTGGGCAGCTGCTTACCTTTCTCCCCAGGAGAGGGGTTTGGCAGTCACTGCACCCTACAGCTTGTACTGATGTTTCCTCTGTTACCATTTCTGTCTGGGTGGATACCTCAGACATCACTGAGGCCTCCGCTCGAAAGACATTTAGGTGTATTGAAAAATCAGTAAACCAGCTTTTCTATATTGCTGCATGACCCAAATTTCAGAACATCTGTAAGGGAGATAATATCATAAATAAAAATTAAAATGTACCTGCTACCTAGAACCAAGCATGGGCTCCTATCAGGCTTGTGTGTTGAAACCACTACACAGATACCTATTAATATTCATAACACTCAGCAAGCAAGAGGGCAAGTTCAGTTATCACCATCTGACAGGTAATGTGAGAAAAATTGAGTCCTAGCTTGTTGAAGACTCTGCAGTGTGCACAGATAAAGTACCAGAAGATCTATGTGTCCTATTGTGCCTCATGGCAAGCCCATAAAATACGTAATTAGCAACCAAGCTATAATGGCACTGATGGTGAGCAGTTCTGCCTATATTGTAACTGGGCTTTCTCATATTACTTCGCTTCCACGGTATTACCTGTGAGGACCTTCAAAATGGACCTTATCTAGCAATGTGTTTGGGAATATCTGTAAGCTCATCTGAATCCTTTGGAGAACACGTTACCTTCCTGGCCATCCTGCCATGCTGATAGTAAGGGAGAGAATGGAGAATAAAACAACAACCAAAAAAAATTGAATCATCTATTAATTTAATAATCTTGTGAAAGCTAGTATCTTTTCAGTCTCTCTGGACAGATAGAACTTGGTTTAGGTTCTCATTTTTATAATTGCTTTTAAAGCATCTCTTGCATCCAGTGTAGATTTCCCAAGCACTTGTTTTGTGTAAATTCATTACTACAGATGAGAAACTGTTATTTGTGTGTTGACATAAATGAAAAAGTTTGAAGTATCAGTACAGAACACTTGACTTTATTGCTTCAGCTTTGCTTGATGTCATTTTGCTACTCTGAAGTGCTGGACCTTGGCAGGTTTGTCACAGTTGTTTATCACTTAAGTACACAATGGTACTTTCCACCTTTCTGCTTTTAGCATATTAATTTTAATGGCATTTGTAAAATCCTATAATCCAACTGAAAATGCGACTTTATTGCTCAGAACAAGCAGAATTTACCTCACATGGAAAACAGTGATGTTTACAATTCTGCAAGTGTCTAATTTTTTATTTCTTTTTAATGATCTAAACAGTAACATTGTTATGTTTAGAGATTGGAGTTAGGAGGTTTTGTGGAGGGCAACATACTTCTTAGGTGATACATTAGAAACTGTCATCTTTGTGCTTCAGAACACCATATTAATCTATCCTTTCCTAGTTTTAAAGTCTGACTGTGAGTATTAGCACCATGGACTGACTGTTTTTTGTAATATATGGCAGCATGTCATATACAGTGAGTGGTGTATAACCAGACCTTGAAATCTGGCCAAGCTCCCATATGAGAACTTCAACAACTGGGTTATACTGCAACCAATACTTCTTATCCGTGACAAATACTGTTGTCCAGTTTTGTTCTCCTAAGAAATTCTCAACAATAAATCTTAAAATCATAGGACAGGTCAGGTTGAAGGAACCTTGAAGATCATCTAGTTCCAGTCTCCTTGTTATGGGCAGGGATGCCTTCCACTAGACCAGGTAAATTATATAAAATGTATCAACATATATCACAGTCCAAGCTTTAAGTGTTTGTTGATTTAAAACTCTCCAGAGAAACTAGATCTGTTTTGCACTATGGTGCATGTACTGTGAGGGGGCAGACTTCAGTGCAGGGAAGGTGTTGATGTAGGCAGCTGATTCTTGACAGCATTAAAGCACAGAAAGGAGAAGTGAGCCTGCCCAAGCTCATTAGGGCTGTGTGTTCATTAGTTACTTGGCCAGGCACTATTTGCATGAGCATAGATGAGACAGGACCAAGTATTGATGGAACTGACTGGACACCTTCCTCTCCCAGTCTTTGACCATTCAGCAGGGCAAATGAACACAGAGGTTAAAAATCAAATCTGCCATGTGACTAATTTTTGGAAAGGTCTTTTGGGTTAAAGTGAGCGGCACTTTCTCACTGGTGTTCCCTGACCTTTGTGGAGATCTGAGATGCAGAGAGGACCCATTCCTTGTTCCAGCAGGAAAATCATGTCACTTCTCACAGCAACCCATGAGTGGGCTCTTTGCAACTTTGATTAATACCATTGAGGATTGCATCAAAGGAATCATAGAATGATAGAATGGTGAGGTTGGAAGGGAAGCTCCAGAAGAGTTGCTTTCCTTGGTTTTGCTGCATGCGAACTTTGAGCTTCTACTGCACTGGTGTATGATTCCCATACTGTCCTATTATCTCCATGTGTTTCATTGGAGGCAGCAACCTGAACCATTCAGTGTATTTTTACACCAAATAGATTGTCTAAAAGATAGTCCTTTTGGGATCTGGGGACTGCAGCCCTCCATAAATTTACTTTCTGCTTCCAACTTGTTGGTAAGGGCTGCAGCCCTGCCTGCCTCAGGGATCTTTAGGCTGCAACCTCACCGTTTGCTGTGCCAGTGGGACAGACAGATGGCTGACATCTGCAAGCAGGCAATATGGGGGATGGTGAGAGAAGGGTGATAGTGCTACTTTCTGCTGTCCTGTGGATCAAGTAGCTTCACAGAGTAATAGAAACAGGATGTAGTGCCCAGGCGGCCAAGAAAGCAAATGGCATCCTGGCCTGCATCAGGAACAGTGTGGTCAGCAGGAGCAGGGAGGTCATTCTCCCCCTGGATTCTGCACTGGTTAGGCCACACCTTGACTACTGTGTCCAGTTCTGGGCCCCTCAATTTAAGAAGGGCATTGAGGTGCATGAGCGTGTCCAGAGAAGGGCAACGAGGCTGGGGAGAGACCTCGAGCACAAGCCCTATGGAGAGAGGCTGAGCGAGCTGGGATTGTTTAGCCTGGAGAAGAGGAGGCTCAGGGGAGACCTTCTTGCTGTCTACAACTACCTGAAGTGTGGTTGTAGCCAGGAGGAGGTTGCTTTCTTCTCCTAGGCAACCAGTGACAGAACAAGAGGTCACAATCTCAAACTTCGCCAGGAGAAGTTTAGGCTCAAGGTGAGGAGAAAATTCTTCCCTGAGAGAGTCATTGGCTACTGGAATGGGCTACTGCCCAGGGAGGTGGTGGAGTCACCGTCCCTGGAGGTGTTCAAGGCGCGTTTGGACGTGGCACTTGGTGCCATGGTCTAGTCTTGAGGTCTGTGGTACCAGGTTGGACTTGATGAGCTTTGAGGTCTCTTCCAACCTTGGTGATACTGTGATGCTGTAATCCAGATATTAAAAGGAAACATTAATGTACAATGATATCTTACCCACCAGTTCTGAGACTAAAAATTGTGAAGGAGGGATATATATTCCTGCAGATCTAATCAATAAGGGTGTATGTGTCAAAAGGTGGTTAAAATCACCATAAACATAATTTCCTGTTCAATTACTCATATCAATGCTTGTTCCTTAAACAATAAATACTGCCATCTTCTACAGTTTGGGGAAATGCATTATAAAAATTAACCTGCCTCTAGGAAAAACTCTCTGCATTAATTTTTTTTTTTCTTTGAGCTACAACTTATTGAAAGTATGAAAAAGCACCCCCTTAGTTGATAACCCTGGTGAAAGTATATGTGTGTTGGTTTGAGGCTAATTGGAATATTTTCATGGAGAAAATTATAGGCTGTGAAAAGAAAACAATGATGGTGTCTACTTCACTCATAGGCTTGCTGAGATGTTTAAGAAGACAAACAGATAAGACAGTCTCTCAGTCTTTCTCTGGAAGCCAGTGGGTCCTCTCCTCTCTACTGAATAATCTAACTTTCCTTCCAACTCCCTGACCAATCCTCCAAACTCATCTTGCGCTTAAGGCAAACCCTGGGGTAAGGTAGAAGGATGGGGAGAAGGTGCAAGGGTGGTTGGGAGCCCTTCCTGGGGACTCTGATTTCTGGGAGGGGTGTTTTCTGTATTACCTTTAACTTGTATATTTCTGTAAATATTCCTGTATATTGTGTATATATCTGTTTGTATATTGTGCTAAGCTGTAAACAGAGCTTCATTTCTTAAATTTCAGCTGGCAGAGTCTAGTCTGGGGGGGGCGAGGAACTCCCAAACCATCACACTATGGAACATGTACTACTGTACTTTGGACAGACACCAAACACAAGCCTTGCTTATTCCATCATTGTCACTAAGTGAATGTGATATGAAAAGTCAGTGGAAATGAGTTTTTTTTCCGCTTGCACCGTAATTTCTGACTTGGTAGCTGGATTCTCTGCTTCTTCGTCAAACAGTAAACTCCTGAAGTCACCAGATAACTCACATCTCGTCACACATCAGAACATCTGAACATGGTGAGAGTTCCCACTGGGCCTACCAAACTCTAATTTAAAATAGAGAAGCTCCCTCTTGTTTACCCATAATTTATATAGTAACCTGTGCAACAAAGCTAGAAAGTCCCAGAGGGCAATGCTACCTCTCCTGTCAGTTTGGATATGTTCTCAGAGGTGTTGCAAGTCTCTGAAATTTTACAGCTACACTAAACCCCCTGAGGCAAAAGAAAAAAGAAAAAAAAAAAAAGAAGAAACACAGAAATCTCATTTAGCTGTGACATAAGTACATCCTTTTTTCTTGTATAGGATTTTCAATGACATCGTGCAGACACATCAGATTTTGATTGTGCCTTCCTCTGCCCAGCACCAGAAAAGTCCCTTTACAGGAAAATGACTAACGCTAGGGAGGTGCACTTGTGTACCAGAAGACAGAATTAAAATGGTCTCTGCTGTCTCACTTCTGCACTTTTCCAGATCAACAATAGAACTGACTCATTAGATGTCACAAATGCCACTCAAAAATGTATGGAGTTTTAGATCCTCATTTCCCAAAATAATTTTATGATGAGTGAGACCAAAGTGGCAATAATGGAGACAGAAGGGAAAACAGTCATGATGTGGTTAGCAGCAGCACAGTTTCTCTCCTACGCATATGGTTTGGAGATGAAAAGCCCAGAGAAGTGGTTGAGGCCTCATCACTGGAGGTATTCAGCGTGAGGCTTGACAAGGCTCTGAACCTAGTTGAAGATGTCCTTGCTTACTGCAAGGGGTTTGGACTAGATGACTTTTAGAGGTCACTACCAACCCAAATCATTCTATGATTTTATGTACTCCTGAAACTAAATGGTTTTTGACACACACACAAAAAAATCCCATATGCAACTTAGTGGTTCATGATTGCTTTACATTTTTATTACTATTTTTTTCAAAATAGCTTCTTTCATCTAGAAATTCTTCAGTATCTTGGTCCAATTTCTCCATATATTTGTAGCCAAAGAAATGCATTTGAAGGAATGGTGTTATTAGCTTAGGCACTCATCCACCACATGAGAGACCAGGGATCAAGCATTTCTGCCTGGAGGGATCTAACTCACATCTGCCACATTACCAATAAAGTACTCTCAGTCTGTTAGAGCTGCTGTGTGCAACGTAAGCTATTTAAAATTCATTGAACCATCATGTGAAGGAGTGAATTATTTCACTACCTAGCTTGATCTGCTGGGCACTCTCATAGGATGTAGGACATTTTCATTCCTGACCCTGCTCCAGTGAGTCTTTTAATACTAGCATGAAACAGCATATGACCATCATGACAGAGGAAGTACACCTCGCTGTAGGATGTTAGTATTTATACCAGCATGGTATGCATTTAGGGAAGCTTTCTGAGATGCATTGGTTCAAATCTGCTCAAGTAAAACAGAGAAATAAATACAAGCCTTCGGCCTTCCTGAGGATTTTGCTAACCCTTAGAAACTGAATAAAAGAAGATCAATGAGTAAGCTATCATTAATTCTAGATTTTCATTTCATTGCTCACCCTAAAGTGTCCAAAAATCAAATATCCGTTCGCATTCAATGCAATGCTACACAGGACTATTTTTCACTGTGGTGCTTGTTTGTTTTTTTTTTCTGGTTTGGCAAAGACAAAACAAACCAAAATATAGAATTTCTTTGAACTAAATTAGTTTTAATTTATTATGTTATTCAGCTGGTGAAGAAAAATTAACTACTCAGAGATCTTTAATTGCATCCATTTTAAGGGGAAACACTTCTTTGCACTGTATTCAATTGTCACCTAAATCCTTTATCAAGCCTTTAATGTCCATTTGCTGAAGTATGAATAATTGCATTTAGGGTGACTGAAAGCTTTTTATGTGATTTTAATCACTGAGATGGCAATCAAGCCTCTGCTCCCTGAAGCTTTTACTGTGCAAGTTCTACTTAGTACTCATGTCCTTTGTTTTCTTGCTTGGGTAAAGGAAAACTGGACAGTTTAAGTTTTTCCTTGTGGATTGTTGTATAGCTGATTTTTAAAATTAAATAGTCTAACATCAAAAAGAAGTCCAGTTCCTGGAGAGTTTATCCTCTTCACCATTTAGTCACAGCTGAGAATGTCAACAGGAGAAGGCTGGAAGTCCTCTCTGGCAAAGTGCTATGTGCTGCCTGATTCTAAAGCAATTCTTCTTTCAGTCCTACTTCAAGTCATTCAAGTCAACCAAACTCATTCCTTCATCATATCCTTGATGCCATCTATTCTGCCACCCTGCTATTCTGCAACCACTTTCACAAGTACCTAATTGAATTCAGCATGACTACTACTCTTGCTTAAATTCCAAACTTTTGTAATCCTTGGCTAAACCATGATCCCTTTGCAGTATTATCTCACTGTCATGAAATTACAAATCCAAATCTTTTGTGTAAGCAGATTTCTGATAGGTATTTGACACGTTCACTTTTCTTAAAACCATGTGGCATTTGGACCTACCAACCAATTCATTTAATCTGAGTGAGTTTCACTGTTCCCACTATAGTTAATGAGGCAGGGAGAGTAGTAGTTAAAAAGAAATGCTTTTCATTTGAACACTTTCTCTTGGCTATGATTATAAAGAGGATCTAGGTGATTTGCTTTAAATAACTAATATTATTTGAGCTGAAGTCCATGTGACATTTAAATGAATTAAGCCTATCTCTAATCAACATTAGAGTTTGGAACTCAGTGTGGGGTTTTTTTTTTCAGGCTTTGTGATCTGGCCATTTATTTTTATTTCTTTATGTTCATGAAAATATTTCACTAGTACTTGGCATGGCTGCATTTAAATTAACAATATGCCACACAAAACATTTCATATGATGCAGAATAAAAATTTAAACAATTGCAAATGCCATAACTTATATCATTTTATCCAGTAGATTACTTCTGCAGTAATGAATGAATAAATGATAGAATGAGCTGAAGGCTGTTTGATTTTTCTATACTGGGAAATCTCTGTCAGCAATTTCCTGTCATGCACCTAAGTCAGGTCTTTACAAAATAAACAAAATCCATTGAAAGGCAAAAATAGATCAAAGGTCACTTTGTCTTAGGAGTCTCAGTGACATACAGTCACCTTAGTTTCATCTCACTATAGAGCATACTTTGACTAGAAGGACACTGTAAAGACCTATTAAAAGTTTTGTGAAGCTTAGAAGTGTCAGAAAAGTCAGCCCTGGCATGAACCAGAATCACTAAGATTCATTCCTTGTCAGTGCTATTTTCTTTTTTCAAGGAATGACTACTTAAAAACCCTTTCACAGCAAAAGTTGTAGTTACTGAGGTTCATTTCTTGTGAGCAGCAGAACAGAAAAATTCTAAGGAATTGAGATAAATGTGCAGAATACTATTCTGTAGGTGCTGCTCTGTCTGTATTAATGGACAATTTCTTTGAGGATATTATATATACTTTGCTGGCATATAGTTTTTCATTTGTACTTTTATTGGCTGTAACTTCATGGTTCTTCTAGTTTCATTTCACTGACTCTTCATTCTAAACTCTTCCAACTGAGCTTATTTGAGAACAAGAGAGGGGGGAAAAGAAAGTGCAGGAACATAAACTGATTCAAACTGTCACTATGATTAATATTTTTGGCTTCCCCTCTCATCTTCTACTCATCAAGACTCATTTTGCCTGTAGTCGTGCAACCAGGAAGAGCAACAACTTACTCTTGATTCTGTGTTATCTTCAAGTCTTTTACCCTTTTGCTGCAACGTTCTGAATTCTGCATTGATTTTATAGAATCATAAAATCATAGAATGGTAAGGTTGGAAGGGACCTCAAGGATCATCTAGTTCCAACACCCTGCCAGAGGCAGGGACACCTCCCACTAGTACAGGTTATTCAAGGCCTCGTCCAATCTGGCCTTGAACACCTCCAGGGAGGGAGCAGCCACAACCTCCCTGGGAAACCTGTTCCAGTGCCTCACCACCCTCACTGGAAAGAACTTCCTCCTAACATCCAGTCTAAATCTCCCCTCTGCCAGTTTAAACCCATTGCCCCTTGTCCTGTTGTTGCAGGACCTTGTAAATAATCCCTCCCCAGCCTTCCTGTAGGCCCCCTTCAGATACTGGAAGGCTACTACCAGGTCCCCTCGAAGCCTTCTCTTCTCCAGGCTGAAGAGTCCCAACTCTCTCAGCCTGTCCTCATATCCCTTTTTACACTCTCCACCTTCCCTTTTCATGACCCACAAGCCACTTAGGCGAGTTTGTTTTCTAGCACCATTCACCTGAGAGAGAAAGGTGGCTTAGGTTAGCCACTTGCATACCAGAGAACTCAGCTCAGTTTGCTGATTATGAACACCACCCTTCCCAGACTACTTTTCTGCAGAAAGAGAACCCTGAAGGTTTCACCCTAGTCTAAGTAGATGTACTGTCATCAACCAAAATACACTCCAGGCTAAATGCAAAGCTGAAGAGAGGTTTTAGGGGCTTAAATCTAAATTCCCTGATTTTTTTACCTGAATAGTCTGATTCTACTTTGGTAAATGAGGAAGATGGTAGACAAAAAAAAAAAAATATATTTTGGTCAAATACAAGCAATATGCAGATCTGGCCTACAGATACAACATAAATTAAGTTTCTGAAAAGCAAATGCAGAGTTCAGGTCTGCTCTCAGAAAAGTACAAGCAGGTATAATAGTTTGACTAAAGAAGTTTTTCCTAATACAAATTTTGGTTGATTGCAACATTTACATAGCAATGATATATCAGACCTTGGCCTTCAAGGAATCATAGGTGATTATTGCATTCCAAATAGGAGAATGGAAAAATGCCATCTTAAGGATTTACCCTTCAATTTATTGCTTTTCATTATTTCAGATTATTTCAGCATTTAAAGTGTGAAATTCACCAATTTGCTGGTCTGTCCTCCCTTTTTAAATTCATCAGCTGTTTTGTCCTAATGTAACTATGATCAATCATGTTACAGCACAGCTTAAAATGTGGGTGATAGAATGATTTTGTCTATTTGAATCCCTAATTCCAGGCTAGGAATTAATCTAATTCAACCTATACCTAGACAGAAACATTCATCAGAATTCAGTATAGCTGCAAATCACTGTAGTATTTATAAGGGACTAGGGAAAAAATGGAACATGCATAAAGGATGGAAATGATGGTAAAAACAAAATCCTCTCAGTTCTATGCACTTGATTTTTGCTTTGGCTCTGAGGGATTATCTTCTTGACAAACCCAAAGTCTAACAAGTGCTAAGGTTATGCTCTGTATCTGAATTAGCTGTAGCACTAATTCATCAAAATTCCACATATCTGACAGACTGTTATACAATTCATATAGTTTATTTGCTTGCTAGGGTAGCTAAAAAGCATTTTTTGTCTTGAAGGGATTATCTACAGGTGTGTTCTCTGCATATGTGTTTCCCACCTGAAGGGTGGTTGTAGCCAGGAGGAGGTTACCTTCTTCTCTCAGGCAACCAGCACCAGAACAAGAGGACACAGTCTCAAGCTGTGCCAGGGGAAGTTTAGGCTGGAGGTGAGGAGAAAGTTCTTCCCTGAGAGAGTCATTGGCTACTGGAATGGGCTGCCCAGGGAGGTGGTGGAGTCGCCGTCCCTGGAGGTGTTCAAGGCGGGTTTGGCTGTGGCACTTGGTGCCATGGTCTAGTCTTGAGGTCTGTGGTAATGGGTTGGACTTGATGATCTTTGAGGTCTCTTCCAACCTTGGTGGTACTGTGATACTGTGATCTCATTACTTAAACACTGTTGTATCAAAAGCTGTGCACTGAAATCTGAGTGCCAAGCACTAGTCAGTCAGATTATTCTGGCTGGAAAAAAATGCACTTCACACTTTCTGGCTAACAATTCACTAACAGTTAAAGTAATAATCCTTTATACATATGCAAGCATTTAGTACCAGCAATACAGAAGTGAAAACTGTTTCCATTACAATGGCGTGCAGTGAAAACTGTTTCCATTACAAGGGTATGTAGTTTTCTCTCTCCTTTAAGTAACTGAAATTACCACCCACTCAGTTTTCCTGTTCACATAAATAATAATCCTGCTATCTACCACAGCTATTTACCACTGCAGTGTTAAGGGAGACTTGCAGGCAGATGAAAATTAGAGAAAAACTATCTTTGTAAGGATTAAAAAAACCAAAAAGGCCAAATCATCTTCAAGACAACTAAAAAGTATTATACTAAAAACCTTTGATCTGCTTTTGTTTAGCATGAAAGGACAGTAGAGAATTGTAAACTCCAGTTGCCCTTAAATAACAGACCTTGGCCTTGCTGTCATGCAAGAAGATGAGCTTATAACAGGTAGTCTTATGCAGTAGGGTTGAAAAAAGTTGATTGAACCACTTGTGTCTGCATGATTACTGACACATTATCTATAGGCCTAAAATGGTCCAATACTGCAGATTTGTCCTGCTACCCTTTTGCTTTCTCCTCAGAGGATATTTACTCAGTGGGGACAGGGAAGGGTGAGAAATGAAACCATATAATTACATTATATATACATATAATACACATATTATATATACACCAGATTAAAATCGCATAAAATATGTTAATATGCCAGCCTGAAGACATTAAAGGTATACACGAATGAACACCAGCTGCAGGTTAAATGGCACAGAAATTCAAGTGACAAGGATATCTTAAGAGCTTCAAAATCTGAATGCTCATCCAGACTTACCCACATGAGCATTCAGCTCTTGGATGTTGTTGAAATAATGTGCCCTTTAGGCAAAGTGAGAAGGCTTTGAAGTCTACTTTTCCTTCTATGTTAATACAGGCAAAACCCTGGCCATTCTCTGGCAAACCAAATCTGGTAGAGTGCCATCACCTTTTCTTGCTTCTTTAATACAATACTGAAGGATCTTCTTAAAGGTTTTTTTCTGTTGCTTAGATTATAGGTTCATTACTACACCCCAAATCCAGTGATTATGTTGTTGACTCATAAAGATAATTGTTCCCTAACATCATACCTCTTCCTGTTACATTTCAATCAGCAAATGTCTTAATGGATACAGATTTTCTTTAACCATATCATTTTGTTGAACATCTGTATCAATCACCTGGACAAGACAGCTGTGTCCACTCTTAGTAAGTTTGCAGGTGACAAGAAGTTGGGTAGAAGTATTGATCTGCTTGAGAGTAGGAAGGCTTTACAGAGAGATCTAGATGGGCTGGATCAACGGGCCAAGGCAACTGTATGAGATTCAGCAAGGTTAAGTGCCAGTTCCTGCACTTGGGTCACAACCCCATGCAATGCTACAGGCTTGGGGAAGGGAATTGAAGTATTCAGTTCTGCATTTGGAAGAAAAAAAATCACATAGATAAGTATTATTGAATAGGACTATAGTTTTAATAAAATAAGATTGAAAAATAATTTCAGAGGGATCAGAAACACTGGTGAATCATAAGTGTGGTGGAGTCCATTAGAGGGAAGGAGCAGTTACCAAAAGCAGTGCAGGTGTAAGGATAAACTGAGACTAACATGTAAGTGTTTTCAAAGGACTGATGACTATTACAGATGCTGATTTGTGTTATGTTAGTATAACCCTGTCACTCATTTTAGTATTTTCAAATGTGCGAAGTCATAATCTTGTAATATAATCTTATAACACTTTAGCTATGACTAATGACTAGTTACTTTCCTTATGCACTCCTATTTGCTTGTTTAGCTCATATGGCAGGTTCTTTACCTTTTTACAACATATACCATTCAAGTAATTTATTTTATCACCCGTAACAAACTTTAAGAATTGCTTCTGAAGTGCCGGTGTTTAATCAGCTACCCCATATGCCAGACCTTCCTGTTGACTCTCATGGTACTTCCATGTGAAATTTTTAGAAAGAATGATTGCTTTGCTGAGATACTGGTATGAGACAGATGATCATACAGATGACTAGAGGTGAAAAAGAATTCTCAGTTCACCTGTATCCTTTGAACGTAATTCCTCTTTCTAAGCCCCTTCTGATTTCCTTTAGTTCTTCAGTTTTATCTGACGCTTGAGCGGTATGAATACGTATATCACTGTACACATTTAAAGCTCAGTGGAGTCATGGGACCCTCTCCTGTAGCTGAAGTGGGCATTGGATCAGGACTCACATGGGTCAGCATAAAATCACCAAGGGATCTTTTATTTATATGCAGATTTCTACATCATGATCTGTCATCAGAAGTGAAGAATAGCACTTCTGGGTTACAGCTTTCCCCACAAAGGAGATTAAATGCTTCAACTTATTGTTAATGAGAAGGATATATCTAATCCATCATAAATACCACAGAGCAAGTATGCTCTTAGTTTTCTCTCTTTTCCCTTCTGTTTCAAAGGTTTCATGTCTCTATACCAAAGCGAAGCTGGTATATCACTGAGTGAAACTGGCATATCACTGAAGTTCTCAATGTTACTGGAAAGGCTGGTGGGCTACCCACAGTACCTGTGCATGAAACAGGCCATCTTGCCATAAAGTGCCAGCTATAGGAACTGCATCTGTTAAACCATAAATGTTACTCTGTCAACTATAAAATGTTAGTCTGACAACTATAAAACTAGTCAGAACTACTGCCCTGAAATAACGGTCAGTCTAAACAAATAAGAAAGAGGTAAACTGCCCAGTCAGAAACCACCCAGAAGCCTTGTCACAGGATCCACGTTGCCCCCATTCTACACCACTTCCTAAAGCATTTTATATAAATATTTTTATTTTTTGTTTCTTCCATCATTAGTGCTGTCAAATCCTCATCGGTGTAAAATGAAACGCTGTTCATCCAACACATCACCAGAGTGCAGGCTACACGCTCCTTGGTGTCTTTACATACACTTCCCTCTAGTGTTAAACGCGAGGAGCTCAACGTGCTGCCTGGAGCAATTAGCTTGCCTTGTACTGTTACACTTTGAGTTACACTTCTGCAATGATACAACATAAAAAGAAACTGTGCCTTAAGTGCCACAGAAGAAAACTCAGTCAGATTCTATCATTTTGCAGAGATATTGCAAGTCAAAAGAAGAAAGACAAAGTGAAGGAAAAATTTTGATTCAGAATTGTAGCTTATTCCTTAAATTCTGTAGGAAAAATTTTGATTCAGAATTGTAGCTTATTCCTTAAATTCTGTCAGCCATTTGTTCATTAATATTGGACCTTAATTTGAATCCTCACCTAATACAGCACTGCTGATATTTGGAGTACTCCTAAAGTTGGATATCTGTGTGTCTGAAGATCAAGAAAGGACGTATTAACAAGTAATGTTCTTCAGCATAACAACCTTGGCAAGCCAAATTTAGAGGACACATTTTGCAAGTCTCTGATTCTAGTCCTGGTCTAAAAGGTCACTGAGTTTATTAAGGCATATGCTGGCTTAAAATCTGAAACACTGTATAGTTAGATACAATTAGTATGACTATCTAGTTAGATGGTAGATAGTCATGCTAACCTACACATATAAAGTAAAATATTCTTGCTAACCAAAGAACAAAATTTAAAGGAATTTTAATATTGTAAATAGAGCACTTGAGCTCAAAAAGAATCTGCCTGAAAACACTAAAACCTTCAACTGGAAAAGCAAAATCAATTCAACAAGAATACTAAAACCTGTCAAAATAAGAAACCACTTCTGTGCCTGAATCAGCAAGTGTATGGTTTGAATCGTCATTCCATGGAGCTGTCTCTACTTGGGAAACATATTTCAATGAATTGAAATGATAAAGGCATTACCTTATCTACCCTAAGCATTATCCTCACAGTATCACAGTATCACCAAGGTTGGAAGAGACCTCAAAGATCATCAAGTCCAACCCAATACCACAGACCTCAAG
>VWZE01010856.1:65562-79961 GCA_013396675.1 Eubucco bourcierii
TGTTACTTTCCTTCCCATCTGTGTGTGGTACTGGAGGCTTGCTTGTTAAAGCAGGCTTTGTTAACCCAGGACAGTCCATAAAGAATCATAGAATCATAGAATGGTAAGGTTGGAAGGGACCTCAAGGATCATCTAGTTCCAAACCCCTGCCATAGGCAGGGACACCTCCCACTAGTACAGGTTACTCAAGGCCTCATCCGAGTGCATATACCTAGCACTTACTTGGTTCACAGTTCGAATCTGGGAATAAAACATACAAGATCAGGTCCAAAGTTTAGATCATTAACCTTGTGAAAAGCTGAAACAAAAAAACCAGCCAGATCTGGTTCTCCTGAAGAAAGACTGGACAACATTCCTTAGACAGATGATTTGTTGGAAAAAAAAGAGAAACTGAAGCTACTAGGATTGAATTAGCAAATAGTTTTGGCCACAAAAATGAAGGAAGGGAGTAAAAATATTTCTTATCAAGAATTCCTGAGTTAGATGTGTTGACATCAGCATGCGTCACGATTTGATTTCATTAAGAAAGAACTGAAAAAAAGGAAATTTTTTTGTCTTCCTGTCAATTTTCTGGGCTTTTCTTTTGATCACAGTCAAAAAGTAATCCAGAGCTGTAAACACAGACCCACAGAACTCCTATTTCTCACTTTCATCTCCTTACATGACCCTCTAGACCTTCTCACTAATTGGTACCTCCAAACAGATAAAGCTTAAATCTTTAGTTTTCATGTGAAGTATAAAAGACAAAATTCCCTTTACATCTGCAGTTACAGAAAGCTGTGTAGAAAAAGAAGGCAGAGCTAGAAAGACTCATAATATGTGTATTTTTACTTTTATATACATATTTATATGTGAAACTGGAAAGAAACTCTTAATTTAAGAGATATGGTGGTATCAGATGAAGGAAAATGGAGATTTCTTCTCAGCCACTTTTATGAACGCTGCCTAAAATTGCTGCTATCATTTCATAGTTCTCTCTCCTTACGCAAATTGTGCAGCTTTTTACTCCTTGAGTAATTGTCTTCAGAAAGGCATCGCTTAGAGTAAAACACTCAGCAAGACAACTAAAGGCAAAATTTAGTGACACACTGTGCATACCTGTAATGGAGGGGTAAGTAATTAATGCGAGATGGTACTTTTTTCCAAAATTAATATTGTTTATTACTTTTGATATTCAGGAGTCTTGCCCCACCCCAACCACTAATTTTAATAATAATTGGTTCTTCACACGGTCATGGAAACTTTATACAGATAATAATATAGGATCTAGAAGTAACAAGCACAAATGGAACTAGATGATCCTTGAGGTCCCTTCCAACCTTGCCATTCTGTGATTCTATGATTCTATGAAGTTCTTTACAGTGAGGGTGGTGAGGCACTGGAACAGGTTGCCCAGGGATGTTGTGGATGCTCCCTCCCTGGAGACCAGGTTGGATGAGGCCTTGAGTGAACTGTCCTAGTGGGAGGTGTCCCTGCCTATGGCAAGGTGTTGGAACTAGATGATCCTTGAGGTCCCTTCCAACCTTACCATTCTATGATTCTATGATTCTATATATAAACATTAATTGAGCTGGAAGAGAAGGTTCTTGCAGTCAATACAGTGCTTGAGGTTGATTATGACGCTTGTCCACTAGATGGACTCAAGGATCTCCTTTCTGCTTATGGCAGAAGGCAATGGTGAATTACAAGAGGCTGTAAGTATTTACTCACAAGTATTAATCTCCCAACTCACAGGGCTACCTACAGCTTCAGACAGTACACAAATGCTTTCAAGGAATTCTGTTACTGTCTTGGCAACCACTAAGACTTCTCATGCTTCCCAGGCTTCACAAGCTGCTGGGGAAATGAGACAGACCATCCCTGACTTGGTCCTGCCTCCTCTGGACAATCTGTTTGTCCAGGACTTCCTGTCTTGGCAGGAGACTTTCAGGTGTAGGCAGGGTGTCTTGTGATGTGCAGTCTTAGCACAATGTCACACTGGCTACACAGGCCAATTGCATGGAGGCGTTTAGAGCCTGTTCCTGGTAAACCCGAGGCAGGCAGTTTCTAGGTAGCTCAGTATGCAATAAGGCAGTGAGCAGTGGCTGTAGGCAGTAGCAAGCAGCAAACAAGCATGAATACAACACAGCACATTGCTCATCTCCTTTTATCAATACAGCCCAAGACTAATGGGCCTTTGGACACAGAACAGCCAATCAGAATGGCAGTTAGCCAAGCTTGACCATATTGGTGAAGCCGTAGGCTTGCTTTACCCTTTTTAGGGCAGAACATAGACCTTGCACAAGGCACACACAAGCTGAACCTGTGTACCTTATTTACCACAGGATGCAAAACAAGTCTGGGCAACCAAACTCAGAGGCTCCAGGTTCTTTGTCCTATTTCCCGTGGTTTCTTCTCAAAACAGAGGAGAGCAGAAAAACATGCCTGGGCAAACCAGGACATGTATAAGCCTATTTTGGCCTATTCAGGCCTACCATGACAATACCAAGTAATTGTCTGACAAGAAAACTCCCATTGTTAATTCTCCTGCAAAGCTGAAATCTCTAATTTTAAGAAATTTTAGCATTTAAAAGAAAAGAAAAAAAAAAAGCAACTTTGAATGGGATTCATATGTCCTAACTGAACTCCTCTAGCTCTACACATCCAAGATTTGCTAATCATCCTTGGCTTTGTGCAGTCAATAGAATAAAAGAGTTTTCAACAGATGATTCACATGTCCTGTTCTCATTACAGGAGCTAGACAAAGTGACCTTCTGGAGTTTAATATTTATCTCCACTTGCAACAAATTAAAGCACTGTGCATGGGTTAACCCGCCTGTTCCTCCCCAACACAAAAGTGAGGGAGCAGCAACACACAAACACTCTGTGTTGAGATAAAGAGTTGAGAGGAGAGTTTAATATAAATCAGATAACATAATGCACAATTACCTTAGCCTGTTTGCAGAAAAAGCACAGCAGAAAGCAGCAGCAAGCAGAAAGCCATTAAGTTAAATCCCTGCATCACTTCCCCCCAGGCCACATCCCAGTAGGAAAAAAAATTCCCTACACCCAAAACCCTGGAACCCAAAAGCAGCAACCAGAACAGGAAGCCTCTCATGTTACAGTCTGAACTTCAAGCCCCATGATACTCTGATCTAGCCAGCACTTTCATATTACAGCTAGCATGATGGCAGCATGGTATGAACATCAGCAAATTCAACTGAACCCACAACACTACTGAATGTAAAAGGATTGAGGGCTAAGAAACTCAAGCATACATCAGTTAGCTGACTCATTTAAAGCAATGACAATGGCTCTTCTAGTCAGATGAGAGAGTTCCTAGAAAGAATACTCTCTGAGAGACTACTCTCTCTTCCTTGTGATGCACCAATGAGTTTTTGTAAGTGGTCAGCCCAGCTTGGGAGTTAAATCACAACAGACCTCATAAACCTCAATTAATAAATAATTAGTAACCTCAATGCATGATTTATTATTGTGTTTGTGTATTTGTTTGTTGTTTTATGGCTACAGCAAAATTCTGCTATGTATGAGGGGAGGTAGGTATGAGGGGAAGTAGATAAACTGGGGATGAACTATTACTCTTTCAGCAATCTGAAAGCCAGTTTGAATAGGGGCAAATATAGCAAAGTGGGTTTTTTTTTCCCACAGTACTGTGCTTGTGACTTGATTTAGAACACTTATTATATAGATTTTCTTTTCATCCAAATCAATGTGCAGAGAGTACTGCCCTGTTAATACAATTACTATTCAGATCTTCTTTTCCAGTTAACCATCAGCTTTTGGTCTTCACTGCAATTGCCTGAGCTTTATGCAAAGTAATTTGAATTTGTGAAATGCTGCACATAATTGGGATCATCAAAACACCCAAATATGTTTGATGCATCTCAGAAAAGCTGATTTTTTTTTTTAAATTGAATTCAAGAGAGGTTCAGAGAAGCTAGATGTCAGTCTGTTTTCATCAGACTTGTTCAGATCATGTCTACAGCTGCATTTTTCTTAAGACATTAGTATGCTAAAAGGAAGGGATGTTTCTGGGTAACAGGGTATAAAAGTAGGTCAGTATACAAAGACATCCTCTCAGTGACAGTTTTATGACTTCAAGCAATAGAGCATCCCAGGCTACTTGTGTTTTGAATTCTAATATGGAATTTTCATGTAAATGAATATATGGTCCTTACTGCAAAGTAGTGAGTTCTCTTCATTTAAATCTGTTGATGGAAATTTTGGTTCTAGGTGATATCTTTCCTAAAAGTTCAAAGTTAGTGGATTCACTGAGTAGTCTTACTCCTTCTTTCCTCTTGGGGAAAGTTCCTGCACTTTTATGTTGTACTGAATGGTGCTGCAACATCAAAGAGTTGCAAATGACAAGTTTAGCCATCTCTGCAAAAACTGACCGAAGTATAACTGTTGGGCAATCAGTAAGTTGATATTCATTATGTAGGTGTTGGAAAAAAACTATTGTGTTCCTAATTGTTTATTCTGTTCCTAAAGCCTACAATGGCTTCAATAATACAAATTCTTCAAAGCTGGGACTGATGGAGAACCAAAGGGTTAAACAGAACAGCTTATTCATTAAAGAATGCTGAGTTTTATCTTACCTTTCATTTTCTGTTTGCTAAAAGTTTGCAATTCCATCTCTTCTAAGCACCTATGGCTTATTTGGAAACATTAAATTGTTGTTGTGGATGCTCCCTCTCTGGAGGTGTTCAAGGCCAGATTGGACGAGGTCTTGAGTAATCTGTACTAGTGGGAGGTGTCCCTGCCTATGGCAGGGGCTTGGAACTAGATGATCCTTGAGGTCCCTTCCAACCTTACCATTCTATGATTCTATGATTCTATGATTACTATGGACCCATATTTTGAATATTTTTACTGAAACTATTCATTTTAACTATATATTATGCTGCCCAAGCTTATTGGCATTGTTCTTGTTCTCTGCCTGTGAACAATTTTTTTTTCATGTTGAATAATGAATAATGAATGACAGGCACAAGTCCAAGATTTGAATCACTAGCAAAAAACAAAACAAAACAAATTAAAAAACCCAAAACCAAACCATACCAAAACAAACCAACCAACCAAACAAACAGAAAAAAACAAACAAACAAAAAAAACCCCAAACACTGAAATGTTTTGAGGTATTCACAGACACTTGCATAGTCACAGTGACATTTATGCATGATGGGCCACAAAAAGCTACAAATTTAGGGCAGCACCAGGTATTATGGGAAAGCTGCAGTCACAGTAGCTTGTTAGAGAAATCATGTTTCTTGACATTTTTAGGGAGTGTTACACTGCATACTGATTTCACCTACCTTTTGGAACTTCTCACATCAAAGAATACCATGAAAGAAAACATCAGTGGTAGAATACCATTCTCCTTCTTTCAAAACTTTCATTAATAGGAAGTTTTCTTGCACCAGAGAAAGCTAAGACCTTGAGAAAAAAAGTGGGTTTATTTCCATATTTTCTCTTTAAATTTCATTAGGGTCATGCAACCATGTAATACAGATTTCATTCATTCATTATCTGTAATACAGTAAGTTCTCAAGGCTTGAAATAGAACATAATTCTGTGTATGTGCTAGGCATAATGTAGATACAGAAGACAATCATTTCACTGTAAAAGCTTACAATATAAAGAGGAATGTAATTGTAAAACAAAAACAAAAGCTCACCAAAGTATGATCCAGTCAGGTTTTGCAAAATGAAGCAACAAAGACTCTTAGGAGCTCAGGTAGCATAAAGTCATGGAGACATTAACTTTTTGGTTGTTCTGTGATCTGCTGAACAAGTAGCAGTTTTGATTCTGATTTCCTACTTTAGGAAAAAAGTTAGTATTCCCTACCTTCCCCCTGCACCCCCTGCTCCTTAAATCTTGAGTGCCTACAGGCTTTTGAGAAATGAAAAAAATAATTATTTTTTTTTATTAAAAAAAAAACCAAACTTGTAGGTATAGTAAATAACGTAGTACTTTTTTTAAAATGAAAGGTACATCAACTAATGCATCAGGAATAGTGTGGCCAGCAGGAGCAGGGAGGTCATTCTCCCCCTGGACTCTGCACTGCTTTGGCCACACCTTGAGTGCTGTGTCCAGTTCTGGGTCCCTCAATTTAAGAAGGACTTTGAGGTGCTTGAACGTGTCCATGGAAGGGCAACGAGGCTGGTGAGAGGTCTCGAGCACAAGGCCTATGAAGAGAGGCTGAGGGAGCTGGGATTGTTTAGCCTGGACAAGAGGAGCCCCAGGGGAGACCTTCTTGCTGTCTACAACTACCTGAAGGGTGATTGTAGCCAAGGGGAGGTTACCTTCTTCTCTCAGGCAACCAGCACCAGAACAAGAGGACACAGTCTCAAGCTGTGCCAGGGGAAGTTTAGGCTGGAGGTGAGGAGAAAGTTCTTCCCTGAGAGAGTCATTGGCTACTGTAATGGGCTGCCCAGGGAGGTGGAGAAGTCAGCGTCCCTGGAGGTGTTCAAGGTGGGTTTGGACGTGACACTTGGTGCCATGGTCTGGTCTTGAGGTCTGTGGTAACGGGTTGGACTTGATGATCTTTGAGGTCTCTTCCAGCCCCGGTGATACTGTGCGATGCTGTGATACTGCAATGTCACAGCTAAATTAATGTCTTAGCTAAAGCACTCTGCCCAATGTGGGCTGCACCATTCCTGGACACAGGAAAGCCACCACCTAGAAAGACTCCAATGGCAAGCAGTCAGAGTGAAAAAAATATCTTTGAGAAAATTTTTGATGAAAGGTTACTGTTTACATTGACACTGGTAACAATTTGCACTGTCAAGACACAATAAAGTCATTTGTGAATTGCACATCAGCTAACATACCATTGTCTCACATAATCACAGAATCTCCCCAGACTGAGAAAGCACAGCAACAAAATGAATGCACAGAAAATGAAGTAATGAAGGCAGGAATCTGTTCCTTTCACAAAGATAAGAAATAAGCAAAACACTACGTTGTGACATCCTAGTGGCTCTTATTACTTGCCGAAGGAATGTAGGAATAGGCTCTGGAGACAAGAATCCAGAATAAACTTTCAGCAAAAAATGGATTTAACTATGACACTAGAAGAGGTGAAAGTGGAAGACAGATTAAAAAGCAAAGGCTAACAGGAAACAGGTTGCCTTGCATGCTGTCCGTTGACGATTGGGTTGATGAAAAGCTCAACATGAGCCTGCGGTGTGCACATGCAGCCCAGACAGCAACCAAGTCCTTTTGCTGCAAGAGCAGTGTGGCCAGCAGGGCAAGGGAGGGGATTCTGCCACTTTACTCTGCTCTCCTCAGACCCCACCAGGAGCACTGTGTGCAGTTCTGGAGCCCTCAGCACAGGAAGGACATGGAAGTGTTGGAGCGGGTCCAGAGGAGGGCCACAAAGATGATCAGGGGGCTGGAGCAGCTCTGCTATGACAACAGGTTGAGAGAGTTGGGGCTCTTCAACCTGGAGAAGAGAAGGCTTTGAGGAGACCTTAGAGTAGCCTTCCAGTATCTGAAGGGGGCCTACAGGAAGGCTGGGGAGGGATTATTTACAATGTCTTGCAATGACAGGACAAGGGGCAATGGGTTTAAACTGGCAGAGGGGAGATTTAGACTGGATGTTAGGAGGAAGTTCTTTGCAGTGAGGGTGGTGAGGCACTGGCACAGGTTGCCCAGGGAGGTTGTGGCTGCTCCCTCCCTGGAGGTGTTCAAGGCCAGGTTGGATGAGGCCTTGAGTAACCTGTACTAGTGGGAGGTGTCCCTGCCTATTGCAAGGGGTTGGAACTAGGTGATCCTTGAGGTCCCTTCCAACCTTACCATTCTATGATTCTATGATTCTATGACGAGAACATATTTTAGTAAAGCGAAACTCTCAAACTCAAAATTTATTTTTCCTGTAAAATTGTGTCTATCTATGCTGAATCAGACAGCGACAACTCAATAGCATAAATGCAGCAAATAAATTAATTAGGTTGTTAGCAAAGTTAAGTTTCTTTTGAAAATGGAAGGAAGTGGTCAATAGGAGCAGAGTCCAAACAGCTTAACATTTGATCAATACCATCTGAAAGCTGCAAGATTTCTTGTCTGAAGTTTTTGCTGAGGATGTTCTTGTGTGGAAATTAACTTGGTCACTTAATTTTCCCACTGTCATGCTCAATAGTAGGGTCCACAGTATCTCACTCTTCTGAGAGATGACTTTGTTCTTTGAAATCCTCAACAAACAGTGATTTCACAGCCTCCTTACACAGTCCATTGGATTTTTAACTACCCTGCCTAGGATTTTGTTCAGTATCTATCCAGAAGATTCTTTGCTCCAGTGGAAGGTTGTCAGTCCTTGCCCTATTTTCAGTGTTTGTTTTCCCTTTCCAAAACCTTTACCAGACTACAGATAGTCCTATCCCCTTGATAAACAAATCTAAATCCTTCAGTCTCTGCCCAAAGGTTTTGTTTTCTTTTTGCTTTCTTTTTTTTTTTTTTTTAATGATTTCCTCTGAATTTTGATCTACCTTTCCCCTGTTCAACTTGATCCACATGGACATGGTATTGCAGCTGTTATTTACTACTGACTGTAACAAAATAAATATTAAATTAAATCCATACTGCTTCCTATCTATATAGATTGCTAAAATTCCTTTCTTTTTTTTTTCTTTATTTTTTTTCAAGAGGACTCTTAATCTTTTCTTAGCTTGATATTGGACCATTATTTATTCCTACACATATAATATTTTCCATTTTCCCTCTGTTGCACAGCCTCCTACTTTTCAAGAACCTTTTTTAAAATTTGTTGAGATCATTTTGAATGTTAGAACTCTCCTCCTGTTGCCCTTCACAGCCCAAAGTTATCTGCAGATTTAATAGCAAGCTCTCAATTCCTACATCCAAGACTTTAATGAAAATATTAAATGGGTGCAGGTGAGAAGTCCACGCAACTCTGCTCAGTATGAAAACTTTCCAGTCTGGTATTAATCATAGAATCATAGAATCATAGAATCATAGAATCATAGAATCATAGAACGGTAAGGTTGGAAGGNGCCACAACCTCCCTGGGCAACCTGTGCCAGTGCTTCACCACCCTCACTGGAAAGAACTTCCTCCTGACACCCAGTCTAAATCTTCCCTCTGCCAGTTTAAACCCATTGCCCCTAGACCTGTCATTGAAAGACCTTCTCAATAGTCCCTCCCCAGCCTTCCTGTAGGCCCCCTTCAGATACTAGAAGGCTACTCTAAGGTCTCCTCAAAGCCTTCTCTTCTCCAGGCTACAGAGCCCCAACTCTCTCAGTCTGTCCTCATAGCAGAGCTGCTCCAGCACTCTGATCATCCTTGTGGCCCTCCTCTGGACCTGCTCCAACACTTCCATGTCCTTCCTGTGCTGGGGGCTCCAGAACTGCACACAGTACTCCAGGTGGGGTCTGATGAGAGCAGAGTAAAGGGGTAGAATCTCCTCCCTTGCCCTGCTGCCCATGCTTCTCTTGATGCAGCCCAGGACTCCTCCTGCAGGTAAGAGCAGGAAAACATGGATCCAACGCCTTTCCCCACAGTTTGGGATGACCATTTGGTTCAGCAGGATTATAGGGACTTGCAAAATTCAGTAAGTGAAATCTACACTTTTGAGGGTTTACCTGGATGTTTTTAAAGTACCTTGTATTAGTGGCACTGATGTAACTTCACGTTTCTGGGCATATGTGGCTAGCCTGATGGCACACGGAACAACATAGGAAGAGTGTTGTAAGACCAGCAACAGTCCACCATCCTGACTGGCCTTAGTTAATACTTTCTGGGAACACTGTGAGAGCTCACACACACAGAGCGCCTCCCGAGTCAGCAGTGTACGTCCAGGGGGCTGTCTACAGCCAGACAGGATCCCAGTCTGCGTGGCACCAACGTTTCCTCCAGAGGAATGTCACAGGCTTTGTTTCATAGAACTGCCCTGCATTTAATGGAATTGTTTTGCTTCCAGATGCTTTCCAGTATAAGACTTATTGTCTTAACTGACAAAATGTACATACATGAAATAGAATGGTGAGTAATATCAGTACAGTTCATGCAGCACCAATTAATGTGAACACAGGATCTGCAACACATGGTTTAATGTTGCCTGCAGATAGGCAGGCAACCTACCTCTGTGTAGGTAAGATGCAGATAACTCCCCTCCTTAACTACCAACACTACAGTACTGTAAGACATATGTGAAAGTACTTCCCATATCCAAATAGATTCCTGGTGGCCAGATTAAGGTTAAAACTCCTGTTGGCTAATTGCCTCAATTTAATACTGTTAGCAGATGCATTTATAGTTTTAAATTTCTTTTTAGGATGTCAAAGTAATTGCATCAATTTGGCAACCTCCTGCTTAATTTTAAACAGCTTTAACAGAGTGCGTACAGTTGAAAACAATTCTTGTCAATGCTACAGAAATTGGCTCACTTTAGCTGCTTTGTTTTGTTTTGTTTGGTTGTTGGTTTTGGTTGGGTTTTTTTCTTCTTTTGAAAGGGGGCAATTTGAACAATTACTATGCATTGAAAACAGCTTTTGTCAGGGCTAAACTGAATCACTCCAACTGTTGTTTACATGTGCTATAAAATTGTATTTACTGTCAAAGGACTTTTTCTTGCAACTGAATTTTCATCGTAACTTCTAGGTTTTGGTTAGAGTTAAATGGTTAGATTGTTGTCTTTTATTTTGCATTCTTAGTTGGCAGTAAAATTATTAGAAACAGACATTTTAAAACAAAATTAATCTCCACCGAAAGTTGCTCAGGTAAAAATCATTAAGGTTATTCTAAAGGGACATTTTGTGAAAGGTGAAAAGTCACTAACACTGTTTTTGTCACCTTCCATCTCAAAGCCCAACTTCCCTCAGCACTTTGAAGCCATTTCCATTAGACAACCAGGGTAACTGTAGCTACAACAATTAATCCCAGACAAGATAGCAAATACCCACTGCTTATTAGTGACTAGCTAGCCCATGAGAAAACACAGCCTAGCAGTACTGACACCAATTGTGTGACTGGTATCTTGTATTTTCACAGATGAATTCAAGTGGTCATCAGAAATGTCAGCTTGCCAGTTTTGGTGAGTAAAACCTTATTTAACCTGCTCAGATTTTTTCGATCTGGTTTGTGGATTGGCTGGGAGTTCAGCCAAGATGATTGGTTTGTCCTCTGACTGCTTACAAGGTCTTCTGACAGAAGGAATTGGCTCATGTCAGTTACAGTAGGGCTATGCACATGGGCTTGCCTGTGTCAGGAATGGACATCTGTCTGATGAGTAGTTATTTTGACTGACCTCAAGGCTGGAGTTGAATTGATAATTCACAAAGTGAAAGGTCTTAATAAAGAGAAGGACTGCAGCAGCTGTATGACATTTTAAAATACCAACTTGCTTCCACAGCAATGCAGGATGATTATACTTTGTTCAGTGAAGAACTTGGGATTTCAAGTAGATTTCAGTGTCCTTGCACTCCTTACAATGAGGACCATCTTCATGTGTTCTCCCAGAAAAAGCAGTGAGCTGCTTTTCTCTACACTCCATATACCTGGAAAACATCCATTTGAACATGCACAACCTGACAGGTCAAACTTTGGTCTACTGTTGTCCCCCCAGAACATTCTTGTCCAGTTTTGATTGCCAGACAAAGAGGTCCCATTTTCAATTCCCAGCTATTACACTGTTGCCCCCTGATCTCTCTTGAACACACTGCCACACAAACATGAAGCATTTGCCACCCTGAAGATGGTCCCAGACCAACTAAGATATATGAGTAAGAGCATGTTTTGACCTTTGTCTGTCAAATCAAGACTCCAACTCAAGACAGCAATGCTGGATCCCAGCGTAGTAAAAGTTCTCTCTGTCTCTCTCACCACTTGGTCTCTTTTCTCTCAATTTTCTTTTATTTGTTTTTCTTTTTTTGATAGACATTGCCTAGTTTGTTCTACAGTAGTTGGTAAGAATTGTTCTGCCTAAATGCTTTTATTAACAACATTTGTTCATAGTTGTTTAAAAGAAATCCCCACAAACACAATAACTTTTTTTTATATACATATATTGTTTCTCAGGGTTATTATGACTCTATGACTGTTTTGCTCATTGTTGAGCAGGGATAGTCCTCACTGCCCTCTGAGTGGGATGAGGTATTGGACTTTTGTATTGTTCCTCAGACTCATCATTGTGACTCCTGTGGCTGTTGCAATCCTGCCAAGCAGGGACAGTCCACTCAGGAGGTTACAAAGATTCACCTGTATCACTGTCCACCGGGTGGGACGAGGCAACCCTGGACATGCTGTGAACCCACCCAGCACACACGTGCTCTAGCTCCTCTGCTTCTGTGTGCTGGTTTGAGGCTAATTGGAATATTTTAATAGAAAAAATTACACTGTAGCCTGTGAAGGGAAAACATGGTGATGTCTATTTTGCTCATAGGCTTGCTGAGATGTTTGGGTAAAAGAATTCAAAACATTAGATAAGTCAGTCTCTGTCTCTCTCTGGGGGCACAGCGCCTCGGGTAGTCTAGCTTCTGGCTCCTCTTTGCCGATTAATCTTCACTAACCACTTTTCTTCTAACCCCCCTGGCTGATCCTCCTAATTCACCTTGCGCGTAAGGCAAACCCTGGTGTAAGGTATAGGGGTGGGGAGAAGGTGGAAGGGTGGTTGGGAGCCCTTCCTGGGGTCTCTGATTTCTGGGAGGGGTGTTGTGTTGCTGTATTACCTTTAACTTGTCTATTTCTGTAACTATTCCTGTCTATAGTGTATATCTCTGCTTGTACATTGTGCTGAGCTGTAAATAGAGCTTCAGTCCTTAACTTCCAGCTGGCTGAGTTCTAGTCTGGGTCATTTTACAAAGTGTGGGGGGCAGGGAACTCCCAAACCATCACATTCTGGTTGATAGTTTCTTGGTTTGTTTCTTGCAGATCCACAGGCTGTTTCATTGATTTTCTGATCACACACACATTCTTTTCTCTTGTATAGTAGGTACAGCTTGTGGAGGGTACTGTCAAGGTGCTTTGTCCTCATCTTCTTGAGGCTGCTGTCTCAGGGTTCTGCTTCAAATTAAGTACAGATCTCTGCTTGTTTTCTTCCATGCTCTGGTATGAATGATTCTCTCGTGGTAATGGCAGAAGTGTGACACAGGCAGAAGAATCTGGTGTTTACTCAACAGCAGCAGCAGTAAATTGCTATTATTCCAGACAGTTTTATGCTTCTTAAATGCTATTATCTGCTTTGCTATCAGAATCCCAAATGTTCTTCATCTTGATTCCAAGGACTTCTTTTACCTTCTTTTACTGTTTGTTCTTTTATGTTGGGGTTTGGGTTTTGGTTTTTTTTTTTCCTGTATTTTTGCACCTGTGGCAGAAGAAAAGCCATATGCCATCTCTTCCTTTCAGTTTAAAGAAACTACAGCTTTCCCCCCTGTGCCTCCTCGCTGGATAGGCAGAGACATGTATGCTTAACAAAATCATGACTTACTTTGCACATTTGGGCATTTTCCAGTGAGCCAGACTGATATAAGTTGTTAATTTTTTAAATAATGTTTGTTTACTACCACATCAGAACCCAAGCTGTATTATACATTAAAAAAAATTTCTCTTCATAGCCACCTACTGAAGCCACCCTACACCAAGCAAGGAAGTCAGTTGGCACAGTAAACTAGTCCATTAATTCTGACTCCTTAAAATGTTTTGAAGTTGTAGGCTTCTTCCTAATTTGCTGGAAGTCTGCTGCACATTTAGGAAGCTTTCCTATGCATCACAAATCTGCTGTTCATTACAGGGCATCAAGAAGAATGTCTGGAGCATATTAACACACAGCACATACAGTTCAAAACCTACTGACTGAAGCCAGAAGCTGATTAACCTTACATTTACTGTAATCCAGTTTTTAAGCTTCCAAAATGTGATAGGTGGCTATCCCACCTTGGGCACAATCCCAAGCATAAATACAAGCTGGGTGGCAATTGGCTGGAGAGCAGCCCTGAAGAAAAGGACCTGGGAGTCTGGGTTGATGAAAAGCTCAACATGAGTCTGCAGTGTGCACATGCAGCACAGACAGCCAACTGAGTCCTAGGCTGCATCAAGAGCAACGTGGCCAGCAGGGCAAGGGAGGGGATTCTGCCCCTTTGCTCTGCTCTCCTCAGACTCCACCTGGAGTACTGTGTGCAGTTCTGGAACCCTCAGCACAGGAAGGACATGGAAGTGTTGGAGCAGGTCCAGAGGAGGCCACAAAGATGATCTGAGGGCTGGAGCAGCTCTGCTATGAGGACAGGCTGAGAGAGTTGGGGCTCTTCAACCTGGAGAAGAGAAGGCTTTGAGGAGACCTTAGAGTAGCCTTCCAGTATCTGAAGGGGGCCTACAGGAAGGCTGGGGAGGGACTATTTCACAGTATCACAGTATCACCAGGGTTGGAAGAGACCTCAAAGATCATC
>VWZE01010856.1:80172-93269 GCA_013396675.1 Eubucco bourcierii
CTCTCACCAGCCTTGTTGCCCTTCTCTGGACACGCTCAAGCACCTCAATGTCCTTCTTCAATTGAGGGGCCCAGAACTGGACACAGTACTCAAGGTGTGGCCAAAGCAGTGCAGAGTCCAGGGGGAGAATGACCTCCCTGCTCCTGCTGGCCACACTATTCCTGATGTAGGCCAGGATGCCATTGGCCTTCTTGGCCACCTGGGCACACTGCTGGCTCATGTTCAGGCGGGTGTCAATCAGCACCCCCAGACCCCTTTCTGTTTGGCTGCTCTCCAGCCACTCCCACCCCAGCCTGTAGCTCTGCATGGGGTTGTTGTGGCCAAAGTGCAGCACCCGGCACTTGGATTTGTTGAATGCCATCCCCTTGGACTCTGCCGATCTTGTCTTGTATAATTAGATCTGCTTTGGATGAGGACATCAAGGGCTTTTTTTGTGAGATGCTGTGGTTATATAAATATCTTTAAATCTTTAGTGAAGTGATGGTTCAATTTTTGCAGCAGGTGCATCGATTTCAATCTTGGCAATTAAGCGTGGAGCCCTTGTCAGACTCATGAGGCTGTATTTCAAAATCAGCAGATAGATGAGAGGTGGGAAATGAAAGACTTTGATTATTGAATGGTCTGTCTGAGTATTTCCATTTGTAGCATCTATATTTGAAAGCCATTTTACTCAAACAGGTAATCTAAGAATATCCTGGCAAATTCAGACAAGGACTGAAAAGCCCGAAGTAAAGGGCAAAGAAGATGCAGGAATAGAAGTCCTCTCTGTGTCCTTGTCATAGCCTCCTTAAATGGTAAATGCTTTTACATCTGCATGAATGGATTTTAATTAAATGTATTCATAAATAGAATACTGAGATGACACATCTTGTTGCAAATACAATCTGTCAGCAAACAGCATCTGGAAGAGATGGTGCTCTGTCAGCTAAAGCAGATAGAGGAAGCCTGAGCCCATTCCCCTGTGAAGATGACAGGAGTGCTACCTCTGCTGACTGAAAACAATCCATGTAGTCCTTTACTTCTCCAAGCTACACTGAAGGACAGAATCTCTGATCTTAGAACTAGGCTGACTGGATTTCAGTAACAAATCTCTGATACCTCTTGTCTGAAAACACCAAGACACTGTCCATCTGTCAGCATCCATCAGCTGTGGTAGGAAGTTTACTTTGCATTCATTATTTGCTGAAAATGTCTTCAAGGGGAACAAAAGAAGGTGCAGACATATGCCAACAACAACAACAAAAATAATACGGGCATCTGTTGTGGGCCAACTTGCATTTTAACATCATGGGCACCAGTTAAAGAATAGCATCACTGTGAATAACCAATTGAAGGAATGAAGGATGGCACACAAGAAGGATGGGATGTGTGCCGATACCGTCACTGACCATCATACTGTGTACGCAGCCACTTGCCATGTATGATGAGGGTGTTTTAAGCCATGCCAAAAGCAGAGCTATTTTCAGTTTGCTGGTGTTAAGGAGGGGTCCAATCTGGGTTTGAAGTGAATTGTAATGAGGCAAATATAAAATTATTAAATATCGTTATTAAATATATAAAGAAAACTTCCCCAAACTTATTTACCATTAACACAGATTCTACTATGCGGTTGGTCAAACTATCTTTGCAGAATGTATATATTTAATCAGATTGATTTTTATGATTTTAGGAAAGGTTTTAAAAAATTTGAACAGCTGGAGAGTCTTGCAGCACAAACTGCTGCCTAAACATAAACTTTCACAAACTTCAGAAAAGAGAGTTAGTTTACTCACTGGTCAGAGTCTCAATATTTGTAATCCAAAAGTGTATGTAGAAGCATAAACAAGGAAAAATATAGTCCCTGCCACATGGTGGCCTTCCACATGGTGATGATGCAGCAGGGTTTTACTGCCTGCATAGCTCCAGTGGAGCAGGTTGTCTGAGAAGATCCACAGACAAGAGGCAAATCTTCTGTGGCTCTCAGGAGGTCATCAGAGTGGTCAGCACCTGCGCAAAGCAGGATTCAGGTTTAAGGGCTGGAGCAGTCCAATCGGGTGCTGTGTATAGCAAAGGAGCTCCTCAGGCTGGAGTGGCAGGCAGGCAGGTCCTGGTGTCGCAACTCATCACTTGGCCATTGATAGGTCGTCACCTAGACTCGGCCAGAGTCAAACGGACTTGGGGGGCAGCTGTATCCCAGCATGGGGCAAGCCATTTCAGGCCCCTGGCACAGTGTGGAAGGTAGGCAGGGTCAGGTCTGTCATTCATGGGGGAGGCAAGTCCCCCAAGGTAGGTAGTGGACGAAACAAAGGCAGCAGCAGCAGCAATAAACAAACAAATTGGCTAAGTTTTTTAGCATTTTAATGTTTGTCTTTGAGCAACAGGTAAATACACCCCTGGAACCAATCCTAAGTTATTTCACCAAAAAAGGGAGATGTGCATGCCCAGTATCATGACCTGTGTTTACCAAAGACAAACAGAGTGCAAAACAAGGCCAAATATGGTGTCTGTGTGGTAGACTGAGAGGTGTCAAGGCTTTTGTCTGCTTTCCCACTTCTTCCACCCGGGAAGAACGGGGGTGGGGGCAGGGTGGGTATTCATGTAGGTGTTTAAGACATGTCTTGGATATGTCTTCTAGGTATAATTTTGACCTTCCTTCCACCACAGTTGAGGGATTTTTTTTATGTTCTTTAATTCACTAACACTTCTTTGACTGATTACTTTAAACAATCTCCAAAATGCAATAGCAACTACTGCAGGTCATTGTAATGGTAGGTACATTGGCCATTGTGAGACAGGATTGACAAGGCAAGAATACATGGTGAGGATACATAGCAAGATAGGATTTTCTAAAATTAATATTGTTTATTAATTTTTATATTCAGGAGTCTTGCTATGAGCCACAATTTCTATAATAGGTTCTTTGCAATGTTCATGAAAACGTTACACATATGAGAACAGAGAATCTAGAACACTTAAGAAATAACTAGCAATAATATAACAAACATGAAACCATTAGAACTAGAAAGAGGTTCTTGCAGGCAATTATACTGCTTGTCCACTAGAGGAACTCGAGAAAGTCCTTTCTGCTTAAGACAGAAGGCACTTGCATTCAATTACAGAGTTTTACAAAGAGGCTTTTCACTATTTACTCACATAAATTATATCTCCGGACTCCTGGGGCTAACTACAGTTTCCAGACAGTACCCAAACACTTGCAGGGAATTCTGTTAGTGTCTTCTAGATCTTCCTAGGCTCTAAAGAGGTTCTGGGAAAGAGGCAGATGATCTCTGACCTGATCTTAGTTCCTCTTGGATGATCTGTGTCCCTTCCGGGGCTCCCATTCTAGGCAGGAGACTTGCAGGTGTGCAGTCTTGGCACGATGTCACACTGGCTAAATGAGCCTATCATATGAGGCACTGGCAAACTTTAGGCAAGGCCAGTTTCCAGGTAGACAAACCCAAAGCATCAGGGCTTGTTACTATGTAGCAGAGCTAGTTTATAGCTTAGTAGAGCATGGTAGGATACAACAGCAGAAAGTAGAAGCGATGGCAGAAGCACATCAAGGCAGAGCACGTTAAGATAAAGCATACTGTGTTTACTTGCTCATCTGTTTTTATCAATACAGACTGAGACTAACGGGTCATTGGCCACACGTTAGCCAATCAGAATGGCACTTAGCTAAACTTAATCATATTAGGTAAAGTTAGGGCTTGCTTTTACTCTTTGTGGGCAGAACACAAACAAGTGTATGAACATGTGATGTACGCTGCTTACAAGTTAGAAGGAGAGGAGACTCGGAGGCGTCAGGCCTTTTTTTTCCTTTTCTTCCCTCAACAGCAGAATGAGGGAGAGCAGAAAAACGCATCTGGACAAGCCAGGACATGTTTAGGCCTGTTTTGGCCTTCCACAACAGTCGTTCACTCTTAGGCACAAATACTCCAATGATATATTTCCCCTCAGTTTACATAACTGAGACTTACTTATCTTACATGTTAGCATTCTGTAGGTGTGGTCTACAGTGCACACTATTAGCAGGGCTTGCAGGCTGAGTCCTCTGAGATCTGCTGTCCTATAGCAGAGCTCACCACGTCTGCATGGGTTTAGGAAAAGGAGGGGAGGAAAAAGGCATAAACCTGGGGCCAGCAGGGATCTTTCAGGCTTTTGTGTAAGATAATAGGCAATGAATAATGACATAAGAGTTTTGAAGATTAGTTGGTAATAAAACTACTTTTAGTAATGTATTTAATTTGCATGAAGTGACACAGGTGGTAGGTATAAATTTCCAGGAGAGAGCTCTTTACCTGGCACAGCAACTGTTTCATGTTGTAGTAAATCTGAGGGGAAGTTCTCTAGACTCAGGGTTGCATTCATTAGGAGAAAGCAGGGCCCTTCTTGAAGTCTGACTCCCTTCCAGTGATTCTTCTTTCTGCAACAGTGAGTTTACTTATCACCTCTTCTTAAAAATAGTCACCCCCTCCTAAGCCACTCTGGACTTTACTCAACTGCCTGACTTCTTTGAATGTCTTTCTTAGCATAACAAAACTACAATAAAAAATAATATTTGTAAACACCATACATCCAGACCTTGAAAAGATTGCCATGTGTTTTTGAAAGCATACACAGACTAATAAAAGGCAAAGCCAAATACATAATACAGGGATAGGAGATACAATTCTGTCATCAGCGTCAGGAGACAGATAAAACATAATTCCAGAGGCTGTGATGTACTTTAATGAAGAGCATTCCTTAACAGCTCTAATATTTACCCTTAGCTTTTTATTAAATAGTCTTTTATTTTCCACCTGGAGCACTAATTACCTGTACCCTTAATCTTAAATACTGATTTGTCTCTGCTTCAGAGCCTATTCTTAAACAAGATGCAGATAAAAAGCAAAACCAGGGACCCTGAGCACTATCACACAAGCATGGTTCTGCGTGGTTACCTTGTGCCCATCCCTGCAGTGTGGCACAGTGCAACTTAGTGCTAGAGTAAAGTGCAAGAGTATATGCTGTAACTTTGGTATACGTTGCCGCTTGGGCCGTGCATTGCAGTGCTACTGACTGCACAGAACTGCTGAATTCAGCTACAAATTCAGTATTTATGAAAACAGAATCACAGAATGTGCACTGTTATTCCTAGATAGCTAGGCATATCCTTGGGGAACTGATATACTTCTATATTCTTCGTTCATCTGGTGAGCTGCCAATTAGACTTCTGGTTCCTATTAACAATTGCTAAGTGGCATATGTTATGTTTCTCACAGAAAATATTTCAGTGAATACATTTTACATCTCACCAGTAGCCTTAGATTTGCAGTCACATTCCTGTTATGTTTCTCTGAGAAATGGTGTATTTGAATAAAACTGCTTTGGGCATTAGGATTCACAGAGATACAGCCAAAATGAGCTGGAAGTGTGAAAAGGTTCAGTCTTTCAGCTGTAGACATCAGCATAATCAGATGCACATTAATTTCTTACTGTATACAAAGCTACACATGCAAAGAGCTGTCATTTCCATTTCACAGGTGAGCATCCCACAGTGATCATTAACTGGATTTCACTCTACCCCAAACATATGACCAAACTAAGTTCATCTTAAAATCGGGCAAGTGTCCTCTTAAATGTAATGCCAAACTGCTTTAAGCACACAATAGACAGACAAGACAGCTCTGAAAACCTCCAGAAAGCAATTTAGAGAGCCTAAATTAGGAGTCTGCATTTCTCAACTCAGTGTACCTAAAGAATCAAAGTGCCACTTGTCCCTGCACGGCTGAGTAGGCAGTCAGCTAGAGTCAATCAATAGCAGACACTGAGGACAGACACTCAGCCCTTCTCTTACATTTCAAATGCAGTGGTGCCACTGCCTGCCTTTCTGCACAGCAGCTGCCGATCTGCCCAGGGATCCTTGATGAGCAAAGATGAGCCCTGAATTGGGCTGCCTGCAGTCTGGTGGAGTTTCTGCCAAGTCCCCTGGTCTGAGAAGGGTACTCACATGTCAGAAGATGAGGCTTTCATAGTGGGAACACTTGTCTGTCTCCCTGCTCAGTCCAGACCACTTATGTGGAACATAAGACTTGGACTTGGAGAAAGGCAGCTTGAAATAGTCTTATTTTTACCTAGAGGATTACCCTTTTATTAGAAGATGGCAAAGTTATGTGATGTCTTGCACTCTTTGGGTTATTTCTGCTTTTGTCCTACAGGTGTCAGATGCATAGACACTGTTATGGGTAGGAATGACTGACCAGCAAGTTTGTATGAAGTAACCTTTTCCTTCCGAGTGCTTCAACCTGATCATTAGATATGGTTTTCCACAACATACATTACTTAATTGGTTATATGTTTGCAGTATCTGAGTCTGTGTGTCTAAATAAGATCTTTGTCTCTGCTGTTGTACAGCAAAACAAATAAGGGCATAAAGATCCCATGGCACTACAGAAACCTGGGGTTTGCAGGCAACAGTAAATGAGGTAAAGGCCTTCTCTTGCGTGACTTTACATTTCACTAGATCAGCAGCTATTATAAAACCGGCAGGTGGAGACACTGTTTTTTCCTCTTCCAAACATTGTGCTGAAGAGATTACCCCAATAAATGGGCACATTTGTTCGTTTTTCCAATACTACTGTAGCATTTTTCACTTCACCACACAGCGCAGAGCAATTACTCTGTTTCAGAGGCTGTACTGGTTTTGTTCTCTTTTTCGTTCATTGTATTGTCAGGGGATTCCAGTTTCAGCAGAGGATGCTCTGTTTTTAAACTGTAACTCCAGACACATTCCCTTCATGTAATAGAACATTTGGCATGACTTTTTAGAAGTTCCAATGAAAAGGGAAATAAAAAGAAAGCCATTTTGATAAAGTAAACTGTTACTGTCTTATCATCACTGCCAATAGATTAAAGCTATATGTGTTTACTGCAGAGCAGTACAGATTACCAGCCATTACTTAAAAAGCACAGATGCAAAGTAAAACTTCCTTTGCAAATCTTGACCATGAATTGAAAAGCAATCGAGTTGCTTTTCACAGCAAAGTCAGTATATTTTAACTTTTGGGTTAATATATGTATTTAGAAGTCTAATATATATTCTAAATATATATATTTAGAATACACATATTTAGAATGGCAAAAAAAAATAACCAGAGAGCTTGCCTGGCTTCTTTATTGATTGATAGTTAATTGATTAATGTAATAAACCCAAAGAACTTTATTTATTCTTGTATTTCTTTGGTGACATTGTTTACATAATTAATGACAAAACTGTGAACGTTGATGAATACATTTTTCGAAGCAGGATTTGTCCCCTCTTGTAACATTAATTTAGTGTCACTGACTTAGAGAAGGAAGAAAAGTTAATTTCTCACTCACAGAGTTTTAGAGTATCATATTCTGCCTGTTGGTACTTCATTGTAATTCCATCTGAGCCAAAAATAGGAGTGGTATACGCTGTGTCTTCTGGACTGGAGCTCAGTTTTTGGAAACCTTGGAAGACTCAGGTCCTAGGCTCTACAGAGGGATCTGAACAGCCTGGACTGATGGGCTAAGGCCAATTGTGTGAGGTTCAATAAGGCCAAAAGCCAGGTCCTGTACTTGGGTCACAATAATCCCATGCAGCACTACAGGCTTGGGACAGGGTGGTTGGAAAGCTGCCTGGCAGAAAAAGACCTGAGCATTGACAGGCAGCTGAACATGGCTCTTCAGTGCATGCAGGTGGCTGAGAAGGCCAAGAGCATTCTGGCCTGTATCAGAAACAGCCTGATCAGCAGGAACACAACAGTGATTGTGCCCTTATACTTGGCACTGATGAGACCACAACTCGAATACAGTGTTCAGTTTCAGGGCCCTCACTACAAGGAGAGTATAGAGGTGCTGGAGCAGATCCAAGAAGGGTAGCAAAGCTGATAAAGCATCTAGGGAGTATCTCCTGTGAGGAGCAGCTGAGGGAACTAGGATTATTTAGTCTGGAGAAAAGGAGACTGAGAGGGAGACCTTATCTCTCTCTGCAACTACTTGAGAGGATATTGTAGCAGGGAGGGGGGTGGGGGGTGGGGGGGTGGCGTGTGTGTCTGTTCGCTCAAGCAGCAAGTGACAGGACAAGAGAAAATAACTTTGAGTCATGCCAGGGAAGGTTTAGACTAGGCATTAGGAGAAATTTCTTGTCAAGAACTGAGACAGTGTGCCTAGGGAAGTGGTGGAATCATCATCTGAGGAGGTATTTAAAAGACATGTAGATGTGGTGCTTACAGCACAGTGTAACAGCAAACTTTGTAGTATTAGGTTAATGATTGGACTTGACCAGTCTGATTCTTATAATTCTATGATTCTATCTGGTGACATTAATTATTCTGTAAAATATCTTATTATTGGATTATATTAATTAATTTTAAATAGCAGTTCAGGTTTTGCCTCAATCCACACAGCCTGATGCATAGATTGATGAAAAAGGAAACATGACAATATTTCTCTAGAAGTCAACATTTCAGCAATACGTCTGGCACTGATAGACTAGTTGATTTTACCTCAAAGGCTGATCACTGGACATACCCACCAAGAATTTTTTTTCCCCCAGTTAATTAGTTGGAGAAAACAGGAAACACATTTTAATATAGATATGAAAGAATAACTGAAGATGTTTCCCAGATGGAACCTTCTAAAGTTCTCTGATGTCTCTTAGTTATTGGCAACTTTTCCATTTTGGAGCAATTTCACATCTTCCCACCCACAGCAAAGTACTCATCTTGATACAATTCATTAAAAATTTTGTGGGTGAAATCTTAGCCTTATTGAAGTCAGCAGGCATTTGCCAGAGATTTAAGCACAGTCAGGATATTATCTGGCTGTCTATAATACCTGGAGCTTTATAGTAAAACTAAAGTTGTTCATTTTTCCCATCAGAGACAAATCAGCTCCCACACTCAACAGTCCAGGAATTTGAACTTTGCAGCTTTTGAGATAAAGCTCCCCCCAAGACATGAGGAGAGATGTACATGTTTTTAAGGGCCCTCCCACAACACACCACGAGGCTTTGCTAAACTCAATAAAATTACTAAATAGTTAGAAAGTTGATAAAGAAAATCCACATGAATTTTAGTTAAATAAGTTTGGAAAAAACTAAGCTTTCAGACTGTGGATTATGAAGAATAATGGCAAGGACTATTTGATCATGACAGATCCAGTAAGAATCCTTGTTTTCCTCTCTGTAAGGTTGTGCTGTCTTGTAGTTGTGTGAGTTTGTCTTACTGCTGCTTACTTAAGGCAAAAAAGTAATAGAGACCAGGAGGTAACGGCTTTGGTAGATTGCAGAGATTCTTCAAAGATCCCTGAATATGATTCTTGAGGCCTTGAACAACCAAGTCTAGTTGAGAGGCATCCTTGCCCATGGCAGGCAGGTTGGAGTTGATTATCTCTAAGGGCCCTTCCAACCTAAGCCATTCTATGATTACAGTATGAATGCTGGGTTTCACAACTGGGAGAACTGTAAGTAATTGGAAATGGCATTAGAGGTTAGACATGAAACAACTATTCACCTGTAACCCTGTTGCTCCTGCTTACACTCTGAGGTTTATATATACCCTTTACTGGTTTCTTGAAACAACAGCTCAGGAACTCACAGATCTGAAATAGGCACAGATGTTTTGAATCACGATAATGACACGCTTGCATTATTATTCTTAATCATATTTTTTACTTCAATAAAAACAAAAGGAGATGCAAAAGCTCTTGGCCTGTAGGGGAGATTGTCAAGTAGAGGAAGTTAGAAAATGGTTACAGTTGAGTTCCCTCCATTCTTCACCTTAATAAAACAATGTTCCCAAGGAGAAGACTTGTAGAAAGAGATGCTGAGATTTCACTCCCATACCCAGGACTGTCCAAGACAGTCTGAATACAGGTTAGTGTCTCACTGTATCATGTTAACACTTGAGAAACTGGCTCAGGGTTCCTATTATGCTAGACATTGCATGTGCAGATAACAGTGCTAATTTTACCTTGCAGTATAAGGCTGAATGCCTGCTTGGCATGGTCACCAGAACACATTAATCAGTACCAGAATGGCTGTTCATCTCAGCTAGCATCTTAGATGTAACTTCATGACCATACTGACTGGTGCAGCTCAGAAGCAGCTACTGCACATGAACAGATTAATCACCCCATTCGCTCCATCTGCACAGGCAGACAGTTGTTGCTATGCCATATGTTCAAAGGCTCTGGCTGGTTTTTATCATTGCAATGGGGGGCATTAATGATGTGAGGTTTTTTTTCAAAATTAGTATTATTGATTAATTTTTATATTCAGAACTCTCGACACCCACCCAATAAATTTTAATAATTGGTCCTGTGCAGCTGTCATGAAAACATTTTACATAGGAAAACAGAATCTAGCACGCTTAAGAAATAACTAGCAATAATACAACAAACCTTAAACTCAATTTAATTGCAAAGAGGTTCTTGTGGTTAATTGTACTGCTTGCCCACTCACTAGAGGACTCAGGAAGCTCCTTTCTGCTTAGGCAGAAGGCTTCGATTCAGCTAGAGAATTTACAGAGTTTGCTAGAGATTTGCTAAAGAGGGTTTTGAGGTATCTACTCACAAATATTAAGCTCTGGATTCCCAGAGTTCCCAGACAGTACTCAAACACTTGCAGGGAGTTCTGTTGGTGCCTTGTTAGCCATTGAAGCTTCTGATCTTCCACCAAAAACATGCATGTTATATAACCATTCTGTGGATGCACAAGATACCTGTTGGTGGTGATGTAGGCCCTCTCCAGAAGTATTGTGCCTATGGTTTCCAAAACCTTGAATGAAGTCCTGACAGCTATCTAAAGAATTTACAGCTCTCTCTGGGCAGTCAATAAAACAAAATAGATGAGATGTTGGGGTAGGAAGCTGAAATTTTTAAAAAGCAAGAGAATTTAACAGAAAAATGAAACACCATCCAACTTCTTTCTGACAAGGATGTCAAATTTATCATGATACAACAGCCAAAGGGAAACGTTGTTAGCTTGAATACAGCGATGATTATAGTCTACAAAATGGCAATAAAGAAAATGCCAACGTTTTTTATTTGTGTTTATTCAAAATGTGCTAGAGCTGTTCTAAATAAATTATTAACTGCTTTGTCTGAAACAGCACAAGCAGAGGTAGTCTTGATACATTCCAAGTCTGTGGGCTCTTTCATCCCATTCTGCCTGAAGCACCAGTGGGGATTACCAGGTAGCTGGCAGGTAGTAAAGTCTGTTTCACAATCAGTTGTATCCTCCACCAAACTTGTGTGTCACTGTCACACTGCAAAGTCAGCTTTATTGAATGACTGAATGCTATATTCTCTTTCCCGTTCTCTGAGTATTCCATAATCTCAGCTAGTGTTGCAAGATGGGCCAAACTGCATTTCATAAAGGTGTCGACTAAAAGCCACCATTCTAAGATGTATAAAAATGTATTTGTAAAAAATAATTTAAAATATCATAAAAATAAAATTAAAAAAAACCAATTTAAAAATAAAAAATGTATTAAAAAGAATCTAACATTTTCATGGAATTGGAAGAACTATCAATGGCCTTGGTGTCACTGCTTCTATCCAATTCAGTTAAGAGAGGAATAGACTATCTACAGAGTATAAGGAGTTCAACTTTTTCTCTATTTCTCCTAAGTTTTAAACACAGGACTACAGAGTGCTGGTTCCTGTTCTTTACAGTAAAAAGGCAGCACTTCAGTAAACTTTTTTTATCTGTCCAATAATAGGCATAGCATACACTCTAACAAACTGTCAAGCAGAGTCTAGGAAAGCCTACAGTAAAAAAAAAAAAAAAAACCAAACAAAAAACCCCAAAATCCAAATATTTACCGGAGATTTTGGTTGTTTTTAATGGATTTGTTTCATTGCAATACCTGAAACTCAGCTTCGGGTCTTTGGCAAACACAAAATCAATGGCACATCTCACTGTTAGTCTCAGGGGAGAATGATGAAGGTACATTAGCTGCTGGCAAACAGAACAAGTGAATGACTGTGGATAACTAGTTTATCTTCCTGCCACTCAACCCTCAAGCATGCAAATACATAGCTCATAGTTGTAGTATCCATAGTCAGTGCTGACAGCATTATGAAGAGCAGGATGAAGGCTGTTTCAACCCCTACATACATATAATATATATCTTGAAACGCCTTAGTTTATTTCTCTCCTCCTGAAAGGAGGTGAGGGTATGCACTGCAATGCTTACTGGGTTTGGCACAGTGCATTTACCAAGACAATTTCTTCAGATTAAATGTTGTGTTACATTTTTCAAATATTTAGCCTCTACTAGAAAGCAGAAATTAAAAACCAGTAATAAGACTCACAGTCTTACAAGGTATATTTCATTTCTCTATGACTGAAAAATAGTATCTACTGAGTTTTCTTTAATCAGCTGTCTCTACATATAACTACAGCAAACAAGTGATAAAAATCTCTTTGGTACATAACCCCTCATTAATCCAAATATGTATGTTTCAGAATATCTAGGCCAGCAGTTTGATAAACACAGCAGGACACAAAAGTCTCCAGGTGACAGAATGAATGCCAATGAATAGGATTTTCTCCAACAGACAGAAAAGAGGTCTTCTTGCTAGATCAACTCCATGCTGTATGTATGTTGAAAGGATCATCACTTGTTCAAGATGAAGCTTATAGGACTGTGAGATAAGAACTCTAAAGGTATAAATAACAGTTTATGCTGAGTTACTGAAGCTTCCAAACCCAAACAATTACTTGTTATAAACCCATGGTTTTTATGTATTTGGTTTGGGTTTTTAATATGCAAATTATGAAGTCTTCTTCCTTGAGGCAGACCTGCCAAATGCCTCTTTCTGTCTTTCTAGGAGAGGGGGGAAAAAAAAAAAAAAAAAAGTGTGCTGGTTTGAGGCTAATTAGAATATTTTAATAGAGAAAATTACACTATAGGCTGTGAAAGGAAAACATCATGATGTCTGCTTCACTCATACGCTTGCTGGAGAATTGTTTGGGAACAACAACCAAAACATATAGATAAGGCACTCTCTGTTTGTTGGTTGCTGGAACAGCAGCCACTGGGGCAATCTAGCAGCTTCTGGGCTCTAACTCCTCTGCTGATTAATCCTCACTAACCACTTTT